>JAKLMF010000701.1:0-11083 GCA_022813555.1 Botryosphaeria agaves | reverse complement strand
GCAAAGGCCGGAACCCTGAGGGGTATTGCAAGACACCATTACACAGCACTGTGGTTGTCAGTCACATGGGATTCGGCATTTGCTCTCAGGATATTCAAGGGAGAGGAGATAGAAATGCATTTACCTTTATGTCTGCCGGGTCGTTGGGACACATGCCGTTGTGGATAATGCCATTGCATGTGGAAGTGCTCTGACACGATCCAGCTCCCTGTGGAGTCTTGCACGAGTCTCCAACAGCACGAACAAACAATGCACTCGACTCGTGTTCCGCTTGGGTGGGCTTCGTCAAGGCAAAGCTGGTAAGCCCGAGCACGACAGCGAGGACTGCTTTCATCGCGAACAACCTATTACTGAAACTGAAGCAAGTGAAAGCTCTAAGCTAGAGCTATACCGGAGACACGTTCGTCGCTATATATTCGAGCGGGTATCTGTCCGTCAACGGTAGGTTCCATGTGCTGAGGTGCAACACTGTGGAGCTAAATCCTTCCCCCGTGTTTCTCCCGAATAGAACACAGTGTGGTAACTAGCTTGGTATTGCATGCCAAGAGGTCGTAAAGAGTGATGCATGAACTTCCCGAACGGACAGCCACTCACAGCCCCGGCTCCCCTGTCACTCCCGTGCGCGCCATGTTCCTAGTAGCTTATAAATAGCTACTTTTAGACCACATCCTTCGCGTGCAAGTCATGGGTAGCTTCCACAGAGTTCATTGGGCACGACACCAATGTAGACGCGGAACAGGAAGTTCGCAAGGAAACGCTGCCCTTGCAGGCCGTCTTGACAGGTTGAACACATCAGTACGTGAAATTGACATTAGGGCCCACAATAAGCTCGTCCGTACCTGATGCAGAAAGCGCGGTAAGCGGTATTATCTTGAGACAGCCATCGCAAAGCTGTGCATTCTCGCAGCCATATTATACTTGACACAGCTATTCCACGTGCGCAGGTCATGTCTGATGAGATGCTCTCTGCACTGTTGTGCGTGTTGTACATGGCAATCGACACATCCCTCGCAAGCAACCAAGGGTAAAGCGAAACAACAGATTGTCAGCTCTTAGGGCGTTTTCGCGACACGAGAAAGTCCTTGTATTCCTGGACTGTCTGTCGTTCAAATTAAGGACATTAGATTGCATGCCATGACTGGCCGTGCGCCCTCGTTGGTCGTTCGATTGCTTGAGGTTCACTCATGTCATAGCCTTCTCGTTTGTGGCTATCGCTGCAGAAGCGTTATAGGGTACCATGGGCTTGCGATGGGTTGTTCTTAGGAACTGGGTGCCCATCGCGAGAGTCTAATGAATAGTCGAGGACTGAATGAGAGTAAGAGGACTCGAATAGGCTAACAAAGTTAAGTCACTGAAAACGAGAGAAGATCTGGTAGTTCGCCCGCCGCCAATAAAGCACCCGTCGTGCTCTAAACTAAGCTGAAGAACAGGAAAAGTTGAGCGGGGTAGAAGTGGAGAGGCGGTTGAGAAGGGGTTGCCCGTGCATTGAGTTGCGGAATATAGTTCATCCGTGGCCGATGCGCGAAAGGTCCGCCAACTCGTTACATCATTGCAGTCTACTGTTCGGTCTGTCTCCTCACATAGAGCGTTTGGTCCTTCCCCAACCGAAAACATCGTTCTTGTTCATCAGTGTATACAGCCGTTATCGAGATGAAAGCGTGGCAGTACACCAACGCCTCCGGCGGCCTTGAGAAGAACCTCCACCTGAATGAAGACGCAACCGCTCCCCAAATCCAACTGCTCCCGAAAGACCATGTTATGGTGGAAGTGATCAGCATGTCCATCAATCCGGTGGACTACAAGATCCCGGAACTCGGCGTCCTTTCCAAGGCCCTGATCTCCACGCCTGCATCGCCAGGTTTGGATTACTGCGGTCGCGTTGCAGCAATTGGAAATGCGGTCGATTCGTATCGAGTTGGTGAGCTTGTCTACGGCCGTCTTGCGAAACCCACACAGTATGGCACGCTCGGCCAGTTCATCACAGCGTCTCATGAGGGCTGCGTCACCCTTCCCAAAGGTGTCGATGTCGACCAGGCCGCAGCGATAGGCACTGCGGGGCTGACCGCGTATCAATCCATTATCCCGAATGTCAAGAACGGCGACAAGATCTTTATCAATGGTGGCTCCGGCGGAACTGGGACGTTTGGGATCCAGTTCGGCAAAGCGATGGGCTGTCATGTGACAACTTCTTGTTCAACACCAAACGTCGAGCTCTGCAAACAGCTTGGTGCGGACGAGGTGATTGACTACAAGACGACGAATGTCACGGAAGCGCTCACAGCGAGGGGGCAAATCTTCAGCCTTGTTGTTGACAACGTCGGCACTCCCAATGAGTTATATAAAGAATCTACGCACTTCCTCCGCCCGGATGGCAAGTTCGTACAGGTCGGCGCGCCTCCCTCCCTCGCTGGTGTAGGCAATATAGCGTCCAGGATGATATTACCCAGTTTCTTGGGTGGTGGCAAGCGCTCGTACCAGTTCTTGAACTTGAAAAACCGCCACGAGGACTTTGCCCAGATAGGGCGGTGGATGCAAGAGGACAAAGTCAGCGGTATCATCGACGAAGTGTTCGAGTATGAAGATGCGCCCAAGGCGTTTGAGAAGTTGAAGACTGGGCGGGCGAGGGGAAAGATAGTCGTGCATGTAACGGACAAGCCGCAGCGAGTTGCTGAGGGCAAGAGTCCACGATAGAACCTCTCTCGTTATCCTGGAAATTTACTTGAGTTTTCTCTGCTACTTGTTGGACTTCTTGCACTCGTTGCCATCGTCTTCAAAACACGTCCAGCTGCACCCGCACCTTGGTCTGTCCAGTCGAGCGCTTTCATCGCAATCGATAGCAACAATTCTCCTCGAACCAAGACAATCGACACGGTATCTACGCGATGAAGAACTTGTCACTATCGCTCGAGGCAGAGAATGGTTCCCCTGGTCCTCCTGGTTCTCCAGGTTCTCCACAGCACAACGGGTCATTGTTTCGCCGCAGCCACGATGGCGCGTCTCGATCTGCGATGCGGGTGATTTGCCACCTTGCACCATGCGGTTTCATTGTTTTATGCGGAATCACCATGCAGCTCGCCTCCCCCTTGAGGAATTGCGGTCTACAACTGGCTACGGCGCCATGCATCATCCCTGCGCCCCGCTTCCGACTCTAGCGCCCGACCCCGCCATGCGGCTGCACTTTCCCCGCAATCGACCAACCATCTGTCTGCTGTCTCACTCCGCCGTCTGCTGTACGCACAAATGACACGACAATATTGATGGCGAAACCGCCTCCTCTCGCTGTATCACGCCATCTCTGCGACACACTTCTGGCCGAGTCGCTCTTCTGCGAATGTGGACGTCCCCCGCCTCTCAGCAAGCCAACCACGCCGCCACTCGATGCAGCAAGCTTCGCCATCCAATGCAAGTGCCCGCTTCTTGAAGCAGCTTGCGTAGCTGTGTGCTACCACGGCATGGCTCTGCATGCAGGTGGCTCTTTGTGCCCGCGCTTAAAGAAGCTTATTCTCCCAGCAACCTGCCTCCTCACCCAGCCCACTCGCTCTCCCACAACTGTTGCCATACCAACCTCTCCTACAGAAGTGACTCGCTCGCTACGGATCTTCTGTATCTCTCGTTTATATAAGCATCAATCTTCCTCCGTCTTCCTCTGTAACTGCAAACCCGTGTAATAATACCACACTATCATCATGGTCCGCACTTCTCTTGTTCTCTTCGCCTTGGTTGCGGGTGTCTTCGCCCAAGCAGGCCAACAAAGTGACGGCCAGGTAACAGCCGGGTGAGTCTTGTGCTTTGCACTCTCTACTTGACACTAACTAATGCCTCATCAGTGCCTCTGGCTCTGCCTCTGCCGCCCAGCCCGCTCAGCCCTCCCAGGCCTCCCAGCCTTTGAACTACCCTCAGCCGTCTCAGACTGGGGGAGGGCTCTCCTTCTCTCGGACCGCCATCACTGAGGCCGGTGCTACAGAGACAGTGCCAGTGCCAGTGGCCACTGAGACCGTCTCACGTGGAGGGAGCTCCCAGGCGAGCGCCGTGGTCCCCAGCTCTTCTCAAGCTGCTCCTCAGTCGCCCTCGGCCCCTGCTAGCAGCCAGGCTCCAGCTTCCCCTAGCGTGTACCCGGCTCCGTCCCCATCGGCCTCTTCTCGGGCTCCGGCCGCACCGGCTCCTTCGGCTTCCTCTCAAGCCCCAGCTGCGCCAGCCCCCTCAGCATCGTCCGCTGCACCCGCACCGGCTCCATCGGCGTCGTCTGCTGCGCCCGCCCCAGCACCAACTACTCTGGCCACTGTATCCGCCCCGACCACCGTCTCGGTTCCGGCATCTTCTCCCGCCGGTCCCGTTCAGCAATCCAGCAGCCCGGCCGCTCCCGCCAGTCCTTCCGCACCGGCTTCAGGCGGCCAGTCCCAAGGCAGCGCGTACATCCCGCCTGTTCCGTCCGTCCCATCCTCAGCTGGCGGCCTCATCTTCTCGTCGACGGTCATCTCCGAGGCTGGTGCCACCGAGACTGTACCGGTCCCAGTTGCGACCAACACGCTCGGTGGTGGTCAAGGTGTTTCCTCCTCCCGCGCTGGAGGCGTTGCGGCATCGTCCTCTCCAGCCGGCGGAGTTGCCGCTTCATCTTCCCGAGCTGGAGGAGTCGCCGCTTCCTCCTCTCCAGCTGGTGCAGTTGGAGCTTCTGCCACCCAATCTGCACCGGCTCAGTTCACTGGTGCCGCTGGTGCCAACAAGCCTGTTGCAGCCCTCTTGGCTGGCGCTATGGCCATGGTTGTCTTGGCTTAAGCCTGGATCATAGCTCACCTGACACTGTCACCTGTAAGGTTGCTCTGTCTTCAGTGACTTCGACTCTTTGCATCAACGAGGTGCCACGGTCCTTACCAACATGTGCATGTGCAAGTTGTCGATTGAAAAGCTGTCTGTAAAACTGTTTTGATGGACGAAAGCATGGACAATGGTAATGGTCATCGAGAGAGTCCGAAGGAGGAAGGTAGCGTTGGGTAGCGGTAATGTAAAACGAGATATAGCATGATTGCCTACGTATTAAAAAATGAAATCTTTTGTTTCTTGGCCACGCTCTCATTCAGCAAACTTGTGTCGTTCAGCTTAACATTGAGAAGACTTTCACTCTCACTCTCACTCTCACGCTCACCATCTAAAGTATCCCTTTCAACAACAGCTCTCACTTGGAGGTTGTTACAATGCTCTATGATTCGCCGTCAATGAGCCAATTCACATCGTTTTGAAACGGTCTATCCCCGAATTCGAGATCTCGGCACGGAAGGTCATCCAGCAAAACGGCGTCGCATGGAATCTCTTCAACCCCATCTCATTGCGATCATCGTCAAAACCGTAACTTCAGGCTTCGAGTCCGAACCTTCCGTCGGATTTGCCGGACGAAGCCAATGAGCCGCGCTCTATTACCCCGAACGCAAATCGATGCACCGAGTGGATGCATGTCGTCGATCCCCCCACCTCCACCTCCACACTCAACCTCGGCCGGGCCAAGGTTGCATAAAGTCTCAAAACGTCACTGATTGGAACGAAATGTATCGGCGAGCGACGGTAGCATTACAACGTTTCGCTGGCCGTGATGTTGCCCCTAACAAGACACTACTCTCTTCGGTCCGCTCTTCTACTGTGCGGCATTGCGTGAGTTCAGAAGTTTGAGTCGATCCCGTTGACATCAACCATAGTTGCTAACACTCTAATAGAATAGCTGTGTCAACTTCAGAGCTGAACTCTAGTACGCAGTCTGGACCTTACATTCCGACAGCGTTTCATCTTGGAGACTCCCCAGTCTTAGACAGTCTTGAAGAGTACTCGGTTCAAACCTTTGCATTGACAGAGAGTACACCGTTAGCCACACTCGATTATGGGGCTGAAGTTGGCGGTTTCCCCTTCTTCGAAGTATCGTCCGTGTCTTCTCCGGGGCAGATCGAGGTGAAGTACACTGAAGCTTTCGATGGTCTGAATCAGCCTTTTGGCGATGGCCCTTGGACTTTCACCAACGAGCTTGCCAACACGTTCCGCACCGAGACATTCAACGTCACTGGACCCGGAAGCTACTCATCTTTCTTCATTCAAGGCGGACTTCGCTGGCAATCGGTGCGTTTGCTCACGGGTGGATCCATACAGTTCTCGGCGGTAGGACTACGTCCATCGGTCGTGATAAATCCTGTAGACTCTTTACCAGGGTCATTCAAAACTTCGAAGCAAGATTATACAGACATTTGGGGACTCGGTGCTCGAGCTGTACAAGTATCATGTGTTGAAGCCGGAAGCCAGCCGTCCACTTGGGAGGTGACAGACCAAGGCATGCTCATCCGGGGTCAGCAGCCGGCTCAGTCTGCGAATGGGACATCGTTTGGCAACTACACTATGTCTTTCAGTACCAAGATTGTAAGAGGAGGGACTGGATGGAGGGTTGCTGCTGGTCTTGGCGGTGGCTATGGGCCTTACTTCGTTCTCACCAGTGATTACGCAAATGAATCGGTGTTCGTTAATACTAACCGCACGGTCGTGCCTTCTAACTCTCTGATCTTCGGATATGGGTGGAATATTGTCAACCAAAGCACCCTCATAACGGGTCCTACGCAAGATTTCGCTCTTCCGATGACTATTCTCGAGGATGAGTGGTACGGGATTAGTACCACAATCAGCGCTTTGGGGTTCAATGTGTCCATAAACGGTCAGCATGCTGCGTTTGTTTCCATCGATGAAGCTATCACCTGGGCAAATCCCCTCTTTGGCAGTAGCTCGCCAACATCGGGCACTTGGGGCTTTGGGCCATTCCAGGATCAGATTGCGTATTTCAAGGATATCCAAGTAGTAGCAGAGAACGGGACCACCCTCTACATCAACGACCTAAAGTCTGTTTCAGCGCTCGATGAATACAGTGTCAACACCAACAAGCATTCTGTATGCTTGGACGGTCCTAAAAGGGACAGGCTGATCTGGATCGGCGATTTCGCCCATACCTTGAGGACACTCCTGGTTACGACTAATCGTGTGGACTTCGCCAGAGGCCTCATCGCCAATACCTTTGAGTGGCAGATCGAGGAGGGGCCTGGAGCGGGACTGATACCCACTGACGCCTTGATGGGCGCCTCCAGCGGATACAAGGAGGTGTTCTACCCATTCAACTACTTTCTAACAGATTACCAGATCTTCATGCTCGAGATTGTTGGGCAGTATTACTGGTACTCCGGTGATATAGCCATGTTGCGAACATACTGGCCTCAGATCAAGCGACTGGCGGCTGCAATGTTGGCTAAGATCGATCCTGTGACAGGGCTGGTCGGTGGGAATCCTGGTGACTTCTACTTTCTTGCCCAAGGGGTTTACAATGCCTCCGCTCCATCTGCATTGATGGATCTCTCGTTACAGGGTCTGGTCACACTTTCTATAGCTCTGAACGACTCCTCCGCTGCAGAATTGTACAAATCTGCCGCTTCGAACCTCAGCACAGCCATCAACACACAGCTGTGGTCCGACAGCATCGGCACGTACGGCAACGCCCTCCTCGACCCGAGCAATTACACACTCGCAGCCACCGCCTTTCCCATCCTCGCCGGCATCGCAAACACGACGCAAGCCACATCCGCTATCTCTAAACTCTCGACCCTCTTCCACACAATCGGCTACAAGGACTCTTCCGCCACCCCAAGCACCAACACGACCCAACTCTCCCCCAATATCCAAGGCTTCCTCCTCGAATCCCTCTTCCTCGCACACCTCCACCACAACGTCAGCGCCACCGTCGTCGTCCCTGTCATCCGCACCCTCCTCGACATATTCTGGCCGCACATGCTGCACCAGCCCCAGTACTACACCGGCGCCACCTGGGAGTACCTGTACCCCGACGGCAGCCCGGGGATAGGGCTGTTCACGAGCCTGAGCCATCCGTGGGGGAGCGCGCCGACGTATGTGTTGACGGACTATGTATTGGGCGTGCGGCCGCTGGAGCCGGGGTATCGGACGTGGGTGTTTGACCCGGTTTTGGGCAGGGAGTTGGGGTTGGAGTGGGCAGAGGGGAGGGTGCCGACGCCGTATGGGATCATAGAGGCGAGGTGGGAGGTTGTTGGTGGTGAGGTGAGGATGATGGCGAAGGGGCCGAAAGGGACAAGTGGCGCGTGCAGATTGAATGGTGGGAGAGTGCGGGAAGTCAATGGATGGCATAGTGAAGGCCATGAGCATGAGGCAGAAGTGAAGGGAGGTGAACGCACCACCGTGCACTTTGGGTTTTGAGATACTCTGATAGATGCTTGCAGTGTCAGCGTGTAGACACCCAGTCGTACGCCTCTACGCCGCCCAATGAGACGAGAAAAGGCCTCATAAAGTTGCGAGCACTTGTCCCTGCGAACCCTTTCCGTTTGAAGCGCGCAGTGCTTTCAATGCAGTGGCCACTTCTCTCTCTGCATCATAACCGTAAAGCCAGGGTTGAACCTCTGGACATGTCCTAGCCATGTGATCAGCACGTTCTTACTCTCTCGAGTCCACGCGGGAAATCAAACTCACCAACGGCTCGGAAAGGCGCCTTCTAACTGGTCTTTACCTAGTTGAGAGAGAAACAGCTCATCACGGGCAACTTGTTCGGGTCCATCAACCATGTGGAAATCGTGTCTCTTTACGTTGACATGCCGGTCAGTTCAGGTAACAGCAATCACTAGCAGACGGGTTTTGACGCACCTGTTTGAATGTTTCTCGGACAATAGCCTCGCCACGCGCTTTCCTCAACTGCTGGAACACCTGGAGAACGTCTCTTAGTGGCTTCTGTCGGAGCCCGTCGCCTAGTAGTAGCCCAAGAACGGCACCATCTTCCATCGAAGAATTCGCGCCCTGAGCGAGATATGGAAGCATTGGATGGCACGAGTCACCACTGATGGTGGTCAGTAAACGCAGGTCCAGAGATGTGTGCAGACTCACATCATCACAAAGTTGCCTTTGTCGTTCACCCATGATTCTAGCTCTGGCCTATGCATGAGTTTCCACTTGTCTACCGTTGAAACGCAGCCGAGAAATTTTGTCAATCTGCAGGTGAAATCAGCTTCGGTTGCATGCATGGCAGATACCTCTCGATGACTCACATAGGGTCCCATCCTACGAACAACTTCTGCATCTCTTGCACTGATCCCTTCTGCTTCGATACAGCTTCGGGCAGATCATCTGGAACTAAGAGCACGATATTGTAAACGGTCCCACTTCGCATGGAGTATGCCACCACGTGCGCATTTGGACCGATCCAAAAGTGGACTGCGGGGTTGGAGATCCAGTCTCGAAGCTGAGGATCGTCTAGCTGATCCAGGGTGAGGACGATTCTGTACGCCAGATCGCCTGTAGGTAAGGGCATGTCCTTCGTGCCGAGAGAAGATTCACGGCATTTCGACCAAAGCCCATCTGCTGCGACAATGAGATCGGCCTCGAACTCTTTACCGGTGGTAGTAACGATTTTGGGGAGGTCGAAATCGATGGAAGTCACACGAGCCCCGAGTTCAATTTTGACCCCGAGTTCTTCCGCTCTTTTAGCCAGAACTTGCTGCAGATCCACACGATGGAGATCTAGGAAGGGCGAGCCGTATAGCTGGCGCATCCTCTCACCATAGCGCTTGTCGTGCGCAAGAACTTTGCCGTCAGCGTAGCGGTGCACTGTGAGAGTCTTGGGCTCTGCAGCAAGTTTCTCTAGCTCTTGATCAACACCCCATAACCTGAATAACCGGGACGCATTTGGTGTAATTTGCAATCCTGCGCCAACCTGAGCAGTTGTCAGCGCCTATCATCAGTACGTTTGTGTTGGTGTTCTCAAACCTCTGCAAGCTCTTTCGCACTCTCCAAGACAGTAACTTTGTGGCCAGATAGGGCACATGATATCGCAGCAGCAAGTCCACTCAGGCCTGCGCCCACCACTACTATATCTAATGTTTGCGTTGTGCCGTTCATGGTCGTTGATTGATGTTCCCCGCTTGAGATGGATGACGATATTCAACAGGACGTGCGAGTTCGAACGCCAGTGATGTTTGGTCGCTTGTACTGATTTTTTGATGCTCAATAGACCTGCTTTAACCTGCCACGGCGGTCGAGCAATTCCCATTGATATCTTAACGTCAATTCCTACGGCATTGAGCACTTTTTCGGATATCACACCGCTCGGCAACTCCGAGCGGTTACCGGCAAATGCCTCGGACAGAATGGAAGAACTTGGCGCCGAGAAACGTCTCGACAGGGCTGAGGACTTGGCCTCTACCGCACGAAGCATGCGCCTGAATGTCTCGTGTTTTGAGTGTTTTGAAGAACCAGTTGCTTTAGTAAGTCGGACTGAAGCAGCGTTCCAGGTTGGGCATGCCATCTCTCGAGGAGATGAGCACTGTGGGGCTCCGACTTCTCCTCGCCTTTTCCGACATAGGAGCACGGCAGTCGCTATGTTTCCCACCATTCTACAATGTATTTATTACACATGAGCGTTCTCTTCCCCCTTCCCGATAGTTTCTTCGTGAGTACCCGATCAAAAATGACTCTCGTAACCCGAGAGACGACCGAACCGCTCTGCTGCGGCTCTGGCTGTGGTTCTCGGAAATCCCGAGCAGCGTTGCCGCACTCCACCCCCGCATGGATGGTCACGGGGCTTAGGGGAAATATCTGGTGGAAAAGTTGGCGCGGATAGTCCGACGGTCACCTCGTCGCACGACTGAATGGTTACACGTTGCTGTTTTCGACATGTTGTCTTCGCCTCAACCCACGGCGTCCAACAGTACGCCGAAACGTCTGAAGCGGCCGCGTGCGGTGCAGGCGTGCAATCACTGCCGTGCCAAGAAGTACAAATGTGACGGAACGTGCCCTTGTCAAAATTGTCGGAGTAAGACACCGACTATGCAATGAATGTGCGTTCACTAAGCATGAATCGTAGAGGCTCATGTGGACTGTGTGTTCCGAAGCACTGAGGCAGCCGCTGCAGGAAGCATATATCCACCGAGGTGCATGCTCCATTGTATCTGTAGTGACCGTAAGTCCTTTCCACTAACACAATGTTGCAAATAGTTATGTCAAGGATCTGGAGGAGAGACTGAAAGTTGCCGAAGCGGCCCTCAAGCGCTCAGAG
>JAKLMF010000700.1:0-11105 GCA_022813555.1 Botryosphaeria agaves | reverse complement strand
GGATCATTCTCGCTAACCCACAATCGTACGAATTTAACTCTTACAGGGACGCGACGTGTTTCTGTACTGGAGCCACACGAAAGTTCGTCCTAGGACAGTGTATGCGAAAAGTCTGTCCTGCAGTGTTCGATTGGGTCTCAATCACGACCTCGTGCACATTGAGCGCAACTAGTTTACCCCGATCCCGATGTGTAAATCCGTAATCTGACGGATAAACCTCCACTTCTTGTCCTGCTTTGAGACCAAGAGGGTCACTCTGGTCCACTCCTTCGGTCGTATCGACGAAGCCGGCTCCAAGGATGCGCTTGACTGCCTCATCGCCGTCTTTAGAAGCAGGGTTGGGCGACGAAGATTTTGCTGCAGCCAAAGCCCTCCGGAAGCGATCAACCCACGCGAACACCTTGGGATAGATCTTTCTGGAGATTATCTCAGGTGGAACGCTGGGGCTCATGGCCGGGATCAACAACCAATCGAAGGGCCAGATCCCTACAGCGTGGGGTCAGTATCTACATTCCGAAGCACGCGCTGACAACCGTCAAAAGAGCGACGAATAACTACCATGTATGTCCGCTAGCGATGGCTTAGAGGTACCAAGAATCCACTCTCTACCATCAGCCAAGAGCGTGGTTTCCAACAAGTCAAGATACTGGCGAACATGTGCGAGACCCTCTGCTCGGTTTGCGTCTAGCATTTTGCCATCCCATTTCCGTCCTGTCAATTGCTCTCTATCTTGCATCCAGAGCGGGTCCGCAGTAACACCCTCCATATCTGGTGGCAGCAGCTTCGCGACATTCCAGAACGGTCCGCCTTCGATAGTCCAGTTTTCGAGGAGTTGCTGCACGCCCTTATCGTATGGTTCTCTCGCGCCTAGAGCGTTGTTGGGAAAGAACTCTTCGAGCTTCCTGATGATGAGACGAGTATCGCAGTACACGTCTCTCCCGATCGACAAGATGGGTATACGCCTGTATCTGACGCCTAGTTTTTCTAGCTCAGGGCGTGGCAGACGATTGCGAACGAGCTATAAAAGTGTCACGAAAGACGCCAAACCCAATGAGGTGGTGATGAGTTACGCATTCCGTATAGTCCAAGCCGCGAAGAGCGAGATACCTGAGCGACGCATCAGCATCGGGAAGTAAGTCACGATATGAACGAGCTATGGGCTTTACCAGGTCATGCGTTTTCCGAAAACTGAGAACGGATAGTGATACAAGACGATGTCATTGTTCGCATCCATTGCTGACTTGAGATGGAACAATCCGTCTGCTTATCGACAGCCGCCCCGAGCTACCAGGCTTTGGCGTACTGTCATCTATCAAGTGGTCAACGATGAATAGGATGACGAGGATACCACTTTGGCGTCTGACCACAACGCAGGGCTCTGACGTGCGTCTCGACCTTACTCAGGATGCGTTTCAGGACCTGCAAATCGTTGGCGGAATCTTACTGCGAACTTACATGGTAATATTTGCCTGTCTCTCGCAGCTCCATGCGCCAGTCGGCGTGGTGGTCAAACAGTGAGTGGGATGAGGTTGGACACTAAGCAGATACTTCTACTTCCGGCTAGTCTTTGGCCTTACTGGCCGTCGGATGGAGCGTCACGTCGGAGCGAGGCATCTGGGGAAGCGTGGCAAAATCCGGGGAAGCTCGAACCTTGATCAACATGTGCGGGGAAAGCTCATGGATGCGGGGGCGTGGAGATGATCCTTTGATGGAAGACATGCTTGGCGAACGTCGACCGGCTCGGCAATCGACATCCAATGTTGCTCTGCATGCTGAGGCACAACAGGCACACGGCCATAATCGAGAGTGAATACACAATGTCTCCGCAGCGAGGAACCTCCTCACAAACCCAGCATCGACCACCATGAACTCTCTCGAGCTGAAGCATCCAAAGAACCGGGAGCTCCTTGGAGGAGACCTGCTGGCCCAGTCGCTCTATGCGCTGGGTGTCAGGGTTGTATTCGGCCTACATGGCGGGCATTTGGACGCCTTTTTGATGGGGTGTCATGATATCGGCATTGACCTCGTAGATACCAGGCACGAGACTGTTGCAGTACAAGCTGCAGAAGGCTACTCGAGGGTCACCAGTAACGTGGGTGTATGTTTCGTCACGGCGAATAGCGGGTATGAGAGTAGACACCAACATCGAGGCACCTCGCTGACCACAAATGCTACACTCAGATTCAGCAATGGCTTGCCAGGCTTAGCGACAGCGTTCGCTGACCGGAGTCCGATCTTCTGCGTAACCAGTTCTCCACCCCTTCGAGATGCGGAGACAAACACCCTGCAGGGGTTCCACGATCAAGTTGTTATAGCTACTCCTCTGACCAAGTTCGCCCACCGCGTCACAAATGTGGAGGAGATACCACGCTTGGTGGCATATGGCTACCGAGCAGCGATTGCTGGAGCACCAGGTCCCGTACTCATTGACTTCCCCATCGACGTTCTCTTTATACCCATACAGGGACCCGTTGCGTGGGGCGCGATTGCGAGCCCTCTACCTTATCTGCCTGGACCAAATACTGAAGCCGTAAAAGAGGCCGTGAGGCTTTGGAGCAGGGCCGAAAGACCCTGCATAATTGCTAGCACAGGCGCCAGACGACCAGAGGTAGATGATGCCCCTGCTCTTCAGTTGCTCCGTCTAACACCGGATTAGTCCGTCAATCAACTCCTCGAGCTCATCGAGCGTACCCAAACCCCAGTCTTCCACAGCGCCAAACACAGCGCCCCTCTACCCTTCTCCCACCCCCTCCGCGCCGGCACAGCCAACAACCTCGCCCTTCTCTCCCCTTCCGGTCGCAAGCAGCCGGACCTCATAATCCTTCTCGGCGTCCGAACCGGTTTCCTCCTCGGCTCGCGCGGCGGCCAGATTCTGCCCAACAACGACTGTCGCTTCATCCAGATCGACGTCGACGGCGCCGAGATCGGGCGCTCCCACCCTATAGACGTCGGCATCGTCTCGGACGCCGCGCAAGCACTCGCCGCTCTCAACATTGAGATCTCACAAGCCCCGTTTGAGGCGCCGAAAGAGTGGGTGAGTGTGGCTGTGAACTTGAAGAACACGCGGCCGGGTTACGAAGACGACCCGACGGAAGTGAGTCCCGGTCGTCCACACCCTTATCATGCTATCAAGGCGGTCTTCTCGTCGCTAGAGCCCGGCGCCATCGTCTGCATCGATGGCGGCGAGGCGGGCGGCTGGTCGTTGCAGCTGCTCGAGCAAGCAAGGGCGTCCCTGTCGATGGTAACGACGGGCTATCTTGGCTTCTTGGGCAACGGATGGGGTTATGCACTGGGCGCTGCGGTTGGGGATCCCAGCCGGCAGGTTGTCAATATGCATGGGGATGGCAGTTCTGGGTTTCACATCGCTGAGCTGGACACGTACGCGCGGTTCAAGCTGAACATCCTGACGGTGGTGGTGAACAATCATGTGTGGGGCATGAGCCAGGCTGGGCAAGAGTTGGTGTTTGGTGGCAAGACGGATGCGAGGCCTGCGTCGAAGTTGAGTCCGGCGACGAAGTATGAGATGGTAGCTGAGGGGTTTGGGTGTACTGGGGCGAGGATTGACAAGGTTGAGGAGATTGAGGCGGCGGTGAAGAAGTTGAGTAAGGTTGATGGACCGGCGCTGCTGAACTTGATCGTCTCGGATAAGCCGATTCATTGTTATACCTCGGCGATGGTAAACAATACGGACGATCCAGATGTGATTGTGGTGCCGTACTATGATAACCTGCCGAGGCCAAGGTTCAAAGAAGTGGCAAGGAGAGATTCTGACGGCGCTGCAAACGGTTCAGCAGTGCCTGTGTCATGACTGTACATACAGTTGCCGCACGTAACTGAGACCTCTGAAATCAAAACAATGGCGCTGCTAGCGATGAGCAGTAGATTCAGACGTAAGATTGAAGCTCAAGGTTGAAACGCACTGTCTTTCTCTTTATTGAAGCATGCCAAACAACACAAGCACAGTTCACGTTAGGATGTCATCTCGTCGCACTTGACTCGACGAATCGGACATGGGTTTGTTCAGACATCAGAAAATTGCATCCTCTAATTTCGCCAAGTCAGCTACCGTTGCCTGTTAGTATGATGAGAAGGCGAGAGAACTTGAAGCCCAACGCACTTGGGTGTGGTACGTCCCGTCTTAACCTTCGGTGCGAGAGTCTTTTTCTCTGCTTGGTGGTCTCGTTCGGCATGACAGACTGCGACGCTAGAGCGAGCGTTCTCAAGAAGTGCTGGGGCAGCCGACCGTCTGACCATGCTGATCACACATCACGGTCAAGGTTCGTCTGGACTTATATTGCGATAATTTTAGAGGCCTGCCCGTCTCTGCTGTGAGGTTGCTGTCAGCGCTGTCAGCGCTGTCAGCGCCGTCAGCGTTGGGTTCATAAGGATAGCGGTGGCGGTACCCGTAAGCACAAACGAGCCGGACCTCTCCACCAGTCAGCGCGAAAGATTCAGCATTGCCCTTCTGCTTACTCACCTGTTCAGTACACGACTAAAGTTAGCAATCGTTGTAGCGCTTATATAGTTGACCCTCGGCCGTCGGATTCATATTCTCCACTTTGTACAACGGCGAAGCAGCTGCGTCTTCAAACCTATATATATCTGTCACAAGATATACATAGTTCATGTGCTTAGTCAGCACTGTTGTCTTTGCAATTGCTGCGAAATGGCTACAATAAAACCTTCTTACACCCATTCATCGTTGGGACCTAATAATATCCCATAGTTGCTTCGATATTTGCATACTGATCCCTCGTCTGGACTGCATACTCTGTGCTCGCCTGTAGACTACACCTGCAACACACTCGTTAGCGAATATGCATTCTTTCAAGTCTCTAGCTCTTAGCATTTACGCCCTATCGTTTTATGCGGAGGCTGCCTCCGATGTTCTCCAACTTCATCGTCGCCCCTTGTACCCAGCTTCCCATTCGCTCAACCGCCGAAGCAGTGGAAGTGATGTGCCAATCACGTCTACTGCATATGGTATTGTCTACGACGTCCCAGTTACATTTGGCAACCAAACTTTTCTCCTTACACTCGACACCGGAAGCAGTGACACATGGGTCGCACGCACTGGATATCGGTGTTTTAATCATACAGATAGAAGCACGGAATTGGATCGAGCAGTTTGTAATTTTGCACCCGATGCTTACAACACTACCTCAACCTTTCACCAGATCGAGGGTAAGACCTTCGGTGTGCAATACGGCAGCGGCATAGCAAGTGGCATTATGGGTTACGAAGACATCACACTGGGCAACATCACGGTCAAGCAGCAGGAAGTCGGTATAGCGGACAGAATAGCGCTCCCAGGCAACGGAGTTGATAGCGGCCTGATTGGCCTTGGCTACCCAGCCCTGACATCTGCTCATCCAGGCACAGACACACCAAACGCGACATTCTACTTCAACCGCGCAGTCTACAATCCCCTCTTCAACAACATGTACAGTCAAGGCCTGGTAGATCCCTACTTCAGTCTCGCCATTGAGCGAACTCCTCCTGCCGCTCTCACCGCTCCTGGTGGCTACCTCGGCCTCGGCTGCCTCCCACCCGTATCCCACAGTCCGACCTTCGCCACTGTTCCCGTAGAGATCACCGCTGGGATTCCGGACAACTTCACCAGCAACAAGCACCAGATCTCTTATTGGACTCTGACCATTGACACCTTCCACTTCGGCCCTGCTTCTACCAGCGCCTCGCCCTCTAACATGATCACCGTGAACACCAGCGCGCAAGCGTTCGTCGACAGCGGCAACTACTACAGCTTCCTCCCCTCCTCCATCGTCCGCCGCACCAACGCGCTCTTCTCACCACCAGCCGTCGAAGCCTCAGACAACCAAGGCTACTACACCGTCGCCTGCAACGCCACGCCGCCAGCCTTCGCGGTCGAGATCGGCGGCCAGCTCTTCTACCACAATGGCACCGATCTCATCCTGAGCGACACCCAAGGGGGCTGCATGTCTGCTCTGGCTTCGTCTGAGGGAGACTTCGACGGCATAACGATCAACATCCTTGGCGATTCATTTCTAAAGAACGTGGTCGCTGTCTTTGATTTCGGGAAGGATGAGATGAGATTCGCGGCTAGGACGGAGCTAGATGGGAGGGGCGTGGATGGCAATGGGACTGCGACTGTGACAGGTTCCGCTGCCGTTACCACGAGTGCAGGTAGAGCGACTGCAAGTGTTGGTGTTGGTGTTGCGAGTGGAGCGGCGACTAGCGCTCGGTCGGCGTTGCTCGGTCAGAACAGTATTGCTGGAGTGCTGGTCGGTTGGGCTCTTCTTCTGATTGTGTAAAGTATGGATATCTGAGGGTTCTCCACGAGCCTTCCTCCAACAAGCTGGTTTGTTGTCTTGGTGCAGTGAAGTTACATGAGACGGTTGGAGATAATAGGGTGCGAGGCATTTAATGTCTGACTGTGAGAATAATCAATATCATTCGACAATCTAGATGAAAATGTGTAGAGATAGTTTAGCATGGCGCGAGCATGGCACGGAAGTAGGAACGTCTCCGTTACTATACGTCTCAGCTTGTTCGTATACCTGGGATCACTGAAGGAACTGTTGGAGACTATGCAGGTGAGGGCGAGTACCTCGATGTCCTCCAGCTTGCTAGAACGGATACCACATACGCCGTAAGAGACAGCGACAACATGCAGTACTTGCAGACGGAGCTGTGCACTGCGATTGATCAAGATGTCGGTGTCCATGATCTTTGAGAACGCTGCAAAAGAGAAAGATGACCTCACACAGAATCGTGTTCACAATGTTCTGGGCAGACGTGCGACCACCGCAGCAGATCAGATACTAGTGTTCAGTTCATAAGTGACAACGTAGCGTTGAAGTATGGAAGAAGGAGAGTCTGATGATCTCGTCGAATTCAGACGGCTGTTGTCAGAGTTCCACAGGCTCTATTGCGTTTTAGATCCAGGGATTGAAGCTCGTCTTGGCGCACACGTGACCGTTGCGACGGAAGCGATTGCGATATTGCAGACGCTGAGAGCATTACACTCCGCACAGAGTTAGGCACTGTTGTTGTATTCTTCTCATTACATTGGACCAATTGAACCTGACACAGAGGTTCTGCCTGCAGTAAGTCGGCTATGAGTAAGTTCGAGAGGGTTGTGAAAGACATTCTCAACGGTGGGGTCAGTCTCTTCATCGAAACTCGCGCCTTCTCTCGGGCATCGGGCTGATGTTCCGATGTTACATCCAGCCACTACCTTCCTACCTAACTAGGTACAAGCTAGAATGCCGCGGGACCAGCCCCTAGCACTCCCGCGCGGAGCCCCCGCAGAGGCACGAACGGCCGAACGGCGCCATGGAACGTTGAGTCCGGGCGTCAGCCTGCATCTGAGACAGCGGATCATTGTGATGATGACATCGGGGGCGCTGCAGCCCCCACTCTTCCATTTCTCTCTCTCCTCCCTCGTTTTTCGCCATTACGCCGAGGAGACGGACTGCTCAGCTGAGAACAGTCTTCCAGCATGGAGGGTCGATGTCTTTTATTTCCGTGCGACGACAGGCAAACTCTGCACGTTGCTGTGGGGCTACATGTAACGTAAACCTCAGGGTCGCTAGACTCCGACGCGATGCAGACTCGATCTTTTTAGCGTTCTCCACCTCTCGCGGTCGCGTGCGTCATAAGCATCCCCCCGCCTCGTCCACGCATGGATCTCATCTCTGATCGGCCGGTCTTGTGCCCGACGGGGCTTGCTGCAGCGCAGGGCACTCCCTGGATCTGCCTTGACCGACAGCGGTCGCAACGGTGAGAGTAGGGGAGTGTGCGTGAGACTGCGTGAGACCGCGTGAGACTGCGCAAGATTGATGAAGGTGGCTAGCTGTGGGGCCCACCCATCTGTCGATTTTGGCGTGGTTGGCCTCAGGTTACCACCTGTTGCAGCTTGTATGCAAGTGCTGTACCAATAACCCCGGTAACGCGGATCGTTTCCAGAGTCTGCCTCTCTCGTGATCATTCCCGCGCCAGTGCCTTTAAAGGCGCGCGTCCTCCGTCTGATCGACGCTTCCGCTTCCGCTTGGACAGTGAGAGCGCGCTGCGACAAACTACAAACGCAGCCTCCCATCCGTCTGTTCTGACCGCGCCCACACACGAGCACCGGCTACACTCCACACACCTTCGACATGGCGGCTGCTGTAGGCAAGGAAGATGCGCCGTACTACGACGAGGGCATCTATGGCCGGCGCCGCTCGACCATGGCTTCGGTCAACTTGAACAAAAACGTTGATGCGAAGTTGGTATGATCGCATCTTCAGCATGACTTGGCTAACGCAAGTGTCAAGGATTTCCAATCCGCTCGCAGATGTCCCCTTGGACGTGCTCATGCAGGAGGTTGAGGACTTTGCGCGCGAGAAGGACATGGTCGACATGACCGATCTACTCAAAAAGGGTGCTCGGATCGCGCAAGATCCGACCAACTTCGAGAAGATCGAGACGCTCGACGAGACTGAGCGCGATGCCTTGCGCAACGAAGTGGAGCACAAGTGGAAGCATCCGGCAAAGCTGTATTTTACCATCATCATATGCTCCGTCGGCGCTGCTGTCCAGTAGGTCATCCATCTTGAGCACACTCGAGATTCACGCCAGCAGGGCTGACTTTGGGGTAGGGGTTGGGACCAAACTGGCTCCAACGGAGCAAACCTGTCGTTTCCTCAGGAATTTGGTATCGGAAAGGGCGAAACTCCCGGGGACCCCAACCAGGATCGCGACAACTGGCTCGTTGGGTTGGTCAATGCTGCTCCGTACATTGGTTCTGCGTTCATGTAAGCCTTCCTTGCATGATGGAGTGACGCTTCGTGCTAAGAGCCATGCAGTGGGTGCTGGCTCTCCGATCCCTGCAACTACTATCTGGGCCGTCGTGGTACTATCTTCGTCTCCGCCGTGTTCTGCGTTCTTACGCCCATTGGTGGCGCTCTAACCCAGACCTGGGAGCAACTCTTCATCACGCGCCTTCTGATGGGCATCGGCATGGGGCTGAAAGGTAACAACCCCATCACGCTGGCAATGCTTGTTTCTGGCATGCTTACTTCAAGCAGGTGCTACTGTACCAATCTTTGCTGCCGAAAACGCGCCCGCTCGCATCCGTGGAGCTCTGGTCATGAGCTGGCAGGTAAGAGACGCAGATGAACGAACGTCTGCTCCACATGGAGACTGAAACGCCTTGTAGATGTGGACCGCTTTCGGCATTTTCTTAGGGTTCTGCGCCAACCTGGCTGTCTACCGAGTCGGTGCTATCGCCTGGCGCCTACAGATTG
Organism: Botryosphaeria agaves; assembly: GCA_022813555.1. Classification (NCBI taxonomy): domain Eukaryota; kingdom Fungi; phylum Ascomycota; class Dothideomycetes; order Botryosphaeriales; family Botryosphaeriaceae; genus Botryosphaeria; species Botryosphaeria agaves. The sequence goes on along the minus strand of JAKLMF010000700.1, from coordinate 1,836 downwards.
GATCTGCTTTCATCCCGGCAGTCCCCTTGGTCATCGGCATCTACTTCTGTCCGGGTATGCTGAGTGATACGAGTGCCCGAAAGCTGCAAAAAGCTAACAAACATCAGAGTCACCTCGCTGGTACATGAAAAAAAATAGATACCGGAAAGCCTACGACTCGCTCCTTCGTCTGCGCTTCACCCCTGTGCAAGCTGCCAGAGATCTCTATTATATCCACACACAGTTGCAGGTTGAGTCTGAGATCATTGGCAAGAGCAACTACTTCACCCGATTTGCCGAGCTGTTCACTATTCCTAGAGTCCGACGCGGTACTCTTGCTTCGTTCACTGTGATGATTGCACAGCAGATGTGCGGTACGTTTTGGTCCTTGGAGACCTCAACGCAGAAGCTCTTGCTGACCCGTGCTCTCATGCAGGTATCAATATTATTGCCTTCTATTCGTCGACAGTGTTCCGACAAGCTGGTGCCACCGAACGCAACGCCCTTATCGCGTCCTTCGGTTTTGGTCTCGTCAACTTCGTATTTGCTTGGCCTGCCATCTGGACGATTGATACGTACGGACGCCGGACGCTGTTGTTGTTCACCTTCCCGCAGATGGCGTGGACTTTGCTGGCCGCTGGTTTCTGCTTCTACATCCCGGCGTCCAGTACAGCGCATCTGGGGATGATCGCCTTCTTCATCTATCTCTTCGCGGCATTTTACTCTCCTGGTGAAGGTATGTACTCCTGATCCTATTTCCAATTGACCCAGTGCCAACAGCTGACTTGATGCGCTAGGCCCCGTGCCCTTTACATACAGCGCTGAAGTCTTCCCCTTGTCGCATCGTGAGGTGGGGATGGGCTGGGCCGTGGCGACGTGCTTGTTCTGGGCCTCGGTGCTTTCCATCACGTTCCCCCGCCTTCTCGCAGCCTTCACGCCGACGGGCGCATTTGGCTTCTACGCGTAAGTGTAACCAGAAGAAACTTGCTGTATTCTGTGCAGATTGCTGATCTCGAACCTCCAGTGCTCTTAACATCACAGCCCTTGTAATGATTTTCTGTTTTGTGCCCGAAACCAAGCAACGCACCCTCGAGGAACTAGACTACATCTTCGCGGTGCCGACGCGCCGGTTCATTAGCTACCAGTTCGGTCAGGTACGAAGAGTCGTGTTTGCACTACCTCGAGGGTCATTGACTGACTTACTGTTTAGGCACTGCCGTGGTGGTTCAAGCGCTGGGTGCTGTTCAGGAAGGACGCGACCTGTCCGTCACTGTATCAATTTGATCAAGGCGTTGTCGCCGACAAGAGGACAGGGGGAACGGGGGCGCCGGACACCGCGAAGAAGCCAGAGGCTGGGTAGCGAATTCGATGAAGCGGGAAGTGTAGGGAGTGACGGAGCTAAGTGTCTGCAGCTGAGCTCACGATACGGAGTGCGTGTACTCTGAATCATTGTCACTCTCCCTAGCGGCATCTATGGCGTGTCAGCTTCAGCATGCAAGTCACTCGCTAGGCCGGCCATGGATCGTGCTTCCGTAGCTAGATTGTACATCTAACACTGGTTGTTTTGCGCCCTTGCCTTGCATGTACGACGGTACGCTTGACATATGATTCAGTTTATATGCGTTGTTAGCGGACCTTAAGTTGACCGTTGGCTGCACCCTAGCTGTACGGCATTCGAGATGGCAGCTAGATGCATACCAGCAAGATGAGCTCTCCACTAGACATAGAGTTGCGAGAAACGCCCCCGGTGAGTAAATCAATGCGCCTTGAGATGCATCACCAACAAAGACAGATTTGCCGACTGTGGCTGTGATGTACGAGAAAGCCTCAACACCACGCTAAAAGACGATGTTACCG
>JAKLMF010000006.1:0-60204 GCA_022813555.1 Botryosphaeria agaves | reverse complement strand
CCTCAATGTGGCCCTTCCCGTAGTTACTGACTCCTATGTCCCGCACTTGCCCGCTCTCCTTCGCCTTCTCCAAAGCCAGCCACATCGTCTTCCGCGCATCCTTTCCGCCATTGGGGCTATGGATCAGGAATAAATCCACATAGCCGTTCTCGCTGTCGTCGATCTTCTTTACGCTCTCCAGTATGCTCTTGTATGTGGAGTCCACATCGTTGCCCGGGCTTAAAACCTTCGTAGTGATGTAAAGTTCGGAGCGGGGTATCTTAGATTCTTTGATTGCCTTTCCCACTTGCTCTTCATTGGCGTAGTACTGTGCTGAATCGATATGGCGGTAGCCAACCTTCAACGCTGTAATGCAGGACTGTATACATGTTGGGCCATGCGACTGGTACACACCGAAGCCGAGCCGGGGTATCTTATAGGAGCTGTTCGGGAGCGCAATGGTCGAGGTTAGAGAAAGCTTGGAAGCCATTTTGTGTATAGTTGAGACTGAAGTGATATGCAAGCGGTAGAGAGGAAGCTGGCGGGCTGATGATGTCTCAATTCTACACAGCGCTAGATTCACCAGTGGATTTCTTGATGACGTTTTGCACACAGGAAGCGCTTTATCGATAGGCAGAAATAATAGCGGTCAACACTACTTATTCCTCAAAGTCAAGAACGTGACCTTGGAAGAGGACGAAGAAGCACTGTTGTCATTGCCCACAATGGTGCTCGAAGCGATCAAGTACACGAGAGGCAAGCTTCAGATCCTTGATCAGCTGAAGCTGCCCCACGCTGAGGAGTACGACGACATCCATTCCAGCAAGGATGCATGGCATGCTATCAAGGAAATGCGCACGCGAGGCGCGCCGGCAATTGCTATCGTAGCTGCTCTTGCGCTTGCAGTTGAACTAGAAAACACCAAGCTTTCATCTGTTGCAGAGGAGGTCAAGGTTTTCATTGATGAAAAGTTGGACTATCTGGTCACCAGTAGGCCTACAGCTGTGAATCTGGCGGATGCTGCAAGAAAGCTGCGAAGAACGGTGGACGAAGCTGCCAGCGAACAGAATGCAGACGGAAGAAGCGTCAAGAATGCCTATGTCAAGGCGGCGGAGAAGATGTTGATAGGTGACGTGCAGGACAATGAGGCAATTGGGAAGCATGGCGCTGAATGGATTGTGAAGAATACAGCAGCCGGAAAGAGCGGCCAGGTCAGCATGCTCACGCACTGCAATACGGGGTACGTCGACGTTTCATCACCGTGCCTTAACGATGAAGCTGATTGATTCAAGATCCCTCGCAACGGCGGGATATGGCACAGCCCTAGGCATTATCCGCTCGTTACACTCTAACGGTTCTCTCAAGCATGCCTTCTGCACAGAGACAAGGCCGTACAACCAAGGCTCACGCTTAACAGCCTTTGAACTTGTCCATGATAGCATTCCGGCAACCCTCATCACAGACTCCATGGCGGCTGCTCTTCTCCGCCTAAGAGGACCCTCTGAGAGAATAGCTGCCATAGTGGTTGGCGCTGATCGTGTAGCCGCCAATGGAGATACCGCAAATAAAATCGGTACGTACGCGCTAGCCATTGCGGCGAAACACCATGGCGTCAAATTTCTTGTTGCGGCTCCTCGAACGACGATAGATATCAATACCAAATCTGGTGAAGACATCGTGATTGAGGAACGGCCAGGCAAGGAAGTGACGCTCGTCAAAGGACCGCGCCATGACGGCGCGTCGCTCGACCTTGCGGTGGTGGAAACAGTCAGCATCGCTGCGAATGGAATCAACGTTTGGAATCCGGCCTTTGATGTCACACCAGCGGAGCTCATCGATGGGATTGTTACGGAAGTTGGGGTGGTAGAAAAGGACGCTGGTGGCGTGTTCCACTTGGACGAGTTATTCCATGACGATGTAGCCAAAGAAAAGCCCTCTAAGATTGGAGGTCTATGATACTCATCCCTTTAATGCCAAAGCTGTTTGTTGTCCCTTCGCCATAATGCAAGTTGCGCCTTGTGGGACCGCATATGGCATCCCTCCGTGAAGCTGTTTCTGCCAGCCGATGCATGGAAAACGATTGACCGTTGACCTTCAGCGTACCTTCACTGCGGTCCGACGCATGTTCATGCCGAAAGGACATGCGTGCTTTGGACTCCATGAGCAGGATCTTTGCGAGCGCTGCAGTATTCTGATATTTTGTGTGATTCTGTCCGATGGGGTGAACTCTCAAACGCTCCCACCCTTGTCTTCATCGCCGGTATCCCGGGGCATGGATTCCGCGTCACTCTTCTTCTTAGAGAGGTTGCGCTCTTCCTCGTCTGCTTGTGCCAGCAGCTCATCAATCTTGCGCTCAAGGGCCGTCAAATGATTCTCAAGAGCGGATGCGGTTCTCTCGCCTTTGGCAAGCTCCTGGAAAGCCTGTGAACCATCGTCAGCCACGGGTGAGCCAAGTCGTGGAATTCACAAGCCTTAGCAAACTCGGTATCACCCATGTTGTTCGAACTGTCTCCATTCTGCTGAGCCATGATGCTGCTTGGTGTTGTATGAGGGCGAACCTGAGGACGCGGAAGTTTAGCTGGTGATGACGCTCGGAGCACATGCGCATCGCCTCGAAGCCTTGCGCGGCTCTTCCCCAGACCATCTTCCAGCCATCTCTACTCACACTCCTCCTCCACCTCCAACTAGCTCCCCCATACTCACCTCCGACCTTCGAACCAACATGTTCTCAGGTTCGAGTTCGTACTTGGGGGGCGCCAACAGCAGCAGGCCCGGCCAACCTCAGTATGGACAGCAACAGCAATCTTTCCAGCAGCCTAATGGCTTCGCTCCGCAACCTACAGGCTTCGGTGCCCAACCCACTGGCTATGGTGGAGGGCCCTTACAGCCTCAATATACAGGCTTTCCGGGCCAGCAGCAAAGCTTTCCGCCTCAGCAGCAAGCAATGCAACCGCAATTCACTGGGTATCCCGGTCCAGCTGCGCAACCCTTCCAACAACCGCCGCCGCAACAGCCATTCCAAACCGGGCAGCAGAAATTTCCTCCTTCAGCGCCAGTCCCAGCGCCAGCGCCCGCTCCGCAACAGCGGCCACAGCCTACAGGCATGACCTCCTCTCAGATGGCCGACTCCTTTAGATCATCTCCAGCTCCAGCGCCTGCTCCTACGCCTGCTGCTCGAAGCTCAAAGATACCGAGCATGAGACTTTCATTTATAACAGCTCAAGACCAGGCCAAGTTCGAGCAGTTGTTCAAGTCTGCTGCGGGCGACGACCAAGCTCTGTCAGGGGATCAAGCAAGAGACCTGCTGCTACGGTCGAAGCTGCCTGGAGATGTATTGTCTCAGATATGGTACGTCTTTACAGTATCTACGGACGTGCAGCTGCTAAAGAAATACACAGGACTCTTTCGGATACTACCAAATCTGGGCAATTGCTGTTTCCAGAATTCGCTTTAGCAATGTACTTGTGCAATTTGAAGCTAACAGGCAAAGATCTACCAGCTACACTGCCGGAACGGATTAGGAACGAAGTATCGAGCATGGTGGACATTATATCCTTCGGTGTGCCGGACGACCGATCCCAAGCGCCCTCACGTACGAATGCGCCAAACTTCAACGAACCTCCACGGGCTCAACCTGCTATACAATCTCCTCAGCCGCAGCCATCCAACAGTCAACTGTTGTCTCAATTGACTGCCCAACCCACGGGTTTCCAGCCCCAGATGACTGGATTTCCTCCTCAGTCAAGCTTTCAACCGCAGCCCACAGGTCTACAACCCCAGGCCACCGGCTACCCAGGTATGCCTCAAGCTACTGGTTACTCCGGGCCTCGACCACCCATGCCACCGATGCCTACAGGCTACGCTTCCGGCTTGGCACCACAGCAGACAGGCATCGCGCCTGTCGCACCCCTTAATTCTCAGCCGACTGGACGGCCTGGTCAGTGGGGTCTTGTCAATGCACCTGCATCCGGACTACCAAACCTTCAGGCTTTGCAGGCGCAGTTGATGCCTCAAGAAGGACGTGAGGGAGGATTCACTACTGCTGGGTTACGGGGCAATGCAACAGTGCCTTGGGCTGTCACAAAGGATGAGAAGAGAATTTATGATGATATGTTCAGGGCATGGGACGGATTCGGCAGAGGATACATCACAGGAGATCAGGCGATTGAGATATTTGGTCAGAGTGGATTGGACAAGAATGACCTTGAGAAGATCTGGACGCTCGCAGATCCTCACAATAGGGGCAGGCTTAATCTCGATGAGTTTGCTGTCGCGATTCATTTGATCTACCGAAAGCTGAATGGATACCCTGTACCGAATCGCTTACCGCCGGAACTTGTTCCACCATCTACGAGGAATTTCAACGACTCGATTGGGGCTGTAAAATCTATGATATCTAGAGACGCCGAAGAGAGGAAGAGTTCGGGAGCCTTCCTACAACCTCAGAAGACAGGAGTCAGCTACCTCAAGACTCATTCATTCCGTAACACAAGTCCAGTTGCAACGGGTCGCAAGGATGCTACCGTTTTCAGAAACAACGACGACGAGATCGGCTACCGATCAAGTGCTCGACGTCGCTTAGGAGACGGTGGTCGCTCGCCGTCGCCTGCTCAACCGGCGTCTCCAGCGTCCGAAAGATCTACGGACGAAATGTCTATAGACCAGCTCCGCAAGACGATCCGCGAGAAACAGGTCCTTTTGGATGCCATTGACTTCCAGGATGAGAACCAGGCAGACCAGGATGAGGCGCTTGATCGCAAAGATCGCCGTGATGCCGAGGACCTTTACCGTCGAATTAGGCGCCTCCAAGACGACATCGACAGCCATCCCAATGCTGCCTTCAGGTCCGGCGACTCGGATGCGGAGCGCAGAACCCTTCGCCGACAGCTCCAAAGCTTGACAGACAGATTACCAGAATTGGCTTCGCATGTTAGACGTACAGAGCGGGCAATTGCCGATGCTCAGTTAGAGCTGTTTCGACTGAAGGATGCAAAAGCACATCCCAACGCCGCAGCTGCGATCGTTGGCACCGGGCCTGGAGGCGCAGTCACAGAGTCGGACAGGTTGAAGGCGCGTGCAAGAGCTATGATGCAACAACGCTCCGCTGCCTTGACCGGAAAGGCTAGCTCGGTCAGTGGTGATGATACTGCGGCCGCAGCCAAGCGCTTGGAGGAAGAAAGTTCCCGAGTCAGGACTGAACGAGAAAACAACGAGCGTATGATCCGAGATGTTGAGGAGAGTGTCAACGAATACAGCAGAGGCCTCGAAGACAGCCTCAAAGACGGAGCGCAGGACGCGTCAAGCGAACACGAGCGTCGAAGATGGGAGGACGGGCTAGGGGTCGAAGATGAGGTCAAGGACTTCATCTTTGAGTTGCAGAGAAGCAGTCGGGCCGCACGAGTACGAAAGGATGAGTAAGTATCAATATCACACGACACCTTTTTCTCGCTAACCACAGCAAACAGCGATCGGAGTTCGAAAGATGGATATTCTTCCCCAGTAACGCGTGACGAAGGCTCTCGCAGGCCAAGCACATCGAATCGCACTGCAAGCCCAGCTGCAGCCTCCGCATCACCTGCGAGACCCGCCCCTCCATCGACCAGTGCAAGCTCTTATGAAACACCCGAACAGCGCTCAGCGCGCATCAAGCAGCAAGCCGAGCAGCGGATGGCTGAGCGCCTGGCAGCTCTCGGTATTCGTCAAGCCGGTAAGGCTACCGGCGAGACCGCTCAGCAAAGGCAAGATCGAGAAAAGAAGGAGAAAGAAGAACGTCTGCGTCAGGCTGAGGAGGAGGATACTCGGCGCGAACAGGAACGGCAACGGCGCCTTGCTGATGAGCAGGTCACACCGCCAACAGTAGGCAAGCCAGGCGCTAAGAAGCCACCACCGCCGCCAACACGTAAAGGTCAGGTCGCGCAGCACGACGTGAAGCAGGCCGAAGCTGAGTCCAAGCGTGTGGATCAGCAGCTCGCTGAACAGGCTCTTCGGGAGCAGCAGGAGACTCAAGAGACAGAGATCCACCAGCTAGAGTAAGTCCTTCACAGGCACTTACTCAACCACAGACAGGACTGACTCAATGACAGGGATGAGGAGAAGCGACAAGAAGCGGAGCTGGCTAAGGAGCGTGAAGCCGCTCAAGCCAGGCTTCGGGCGCTGGAAGAACAGGTCAAGCAGGGCAAGATAAAGAAAGAGGAGGAGAAGCGCAGGAAGCAAGCGGCTCAACGTGAGGCTAAGGACAAAGAAGCTCGCTTGGCAGCTCAACGTGCAGAGCTCGAGGCAGCCAGGGAGCGGGAGCGACAGCTTCAACTACAGCTAGAGAATCTAGGAGATGAAGATTCCTCGGACGATGAGGGACCACAAGAAATCACGCCTCAAGAGACGACACCAACTGCAAGTCAGGAACTGCCAAGGCGGGGTGCGTCTCCAGCACAAGTTCCGTCCGCGCCCCCTCCAGCTCCACCTCTCCAACCGGAAGCAGTTCCACTGCCGGCTGCAACACCCATAACCAGCCCCCCCGCCGACAGCGAGTCCAAAAACCCCTTCTTCAGGAAGATGACCCAACCCGCCCAAGCAACCTCCCAAGGCACAACCGACACCAACCCCTTCCACCGCCTAACCCAAGACTCGACCGCCAAAGCCGCCGCCCCAAGCAGCTCACCCCCCTCGCGCTCCCGCGCCCGCCCCGAAGAAGACGACTGGTCCGTCGTCGACTCATCCGCCGACTCCTCGGACGACGAAGACGACAAACCCGGCGCCGGCAACGCGAAGCAGCTCGCCTCGATCCTCTTCGGGACCATGGGACCTCCGCGCCCGCTCAGCAGCATGGACAACAAGAGTCCCAGACCTGACAGCCCGGCTGTGGCGAGCCCCGTGTCTGCGGCGCCGCCGCCACCACCACCGATGCCGAGTGGCGGTGCGCCTCCTCCGCCGCCCTTGCCTCCAATGCCGGGGATGAGCGCGCCGCCGCCTCCCCCGCCGATGCCGAGTGGTGGTGCACCTCCGCCACCGCCGCCGCCAATGCCAGCGATGGGGGGAGCGCCGGGGGATAGAGGTGCGTTGTTGGGGCAGATTAATGCTATTGGGCAGGGTGGGCCTAGGTTGAGGAAGGTGGAGACGAAGGATCGGAGTACTGCTGCTACTGCGGGAAAGGTCTTGTAGAAATATGAGAGGGTGGGGTTGTGAGGAATACGCAGAGTGGTAGTGTATTGTTAGTGAGGTGTATCATAGGATATTTCGATGAAGTGCATACATGGTGATGGGGCCACTGGTAGCGTTGGAGTAGCATGTGTAGAATGAGTTAAATATTTGCTGATGTTTGGATAAATGCTTTAGTATCTTCTTGTATTCAGTTAAAGATACTTCCACAATGCGGATTGAGTCCGGGAATAATCCTATCTAGACTTATGGAAGCCGCTAGGCGGCCGAAAGACTAACAGCGGCTGCTTCCAAACCACCTTTCGATGTAAGGTTGAGAAGAACTCTATGCATCGTATCAATCTGGAACGTTTTACAGGGCCAGTGTCGCTACGATGGTCAGTTTGTTCCAAGTAAATTAGACACCCGAAGATGCACTGCCTAGCCTCGAAATGTACACGAAGTATGTACAGCCGATCATTGCGCTCTCCCCCACAGCCTTCAAAGAAGACAGGGAGAAACCGCACCCAAGATCCGCTACGATAATCTGTTCTCCACTCGACTGACGGTTTTCGTTATCATGGAGCCTCACATCGTCAGGGACGACGGGCTCTCCATTGAAAATGCTTTGAGCCGGTGTTGTAATTTGCGTTGTTCATGAGGTTGAGAGGAAGAGCAGCGGAAAGATTTTGATAGGACCGCGGAATATCTGTCGGGCCGGCGGGCGGGATTATAGGAACGTCATCGTCCAAAAACTATGTACCGAAGTATTGCACTCGTGAAACAGAGCTGTGACCCTGCGGATCTTTCGGATAGCAGTTAGGAACAGTACAGTGTATACTATAGCATTGTGTTAATCGAAAGACTCGTCTAAGCAGAATGACTTCGGAAGGCTCCCAGAAGATTGGTATATTTGTTTGCGCCTTTTATCGATTATCATGCGTACGCTGACTATTGATAGCGATCCTGTCGGTCTATGACAAGACTGGCCTTCTGGATCTCGCAAAGGGGCTACAGAAACATGGCGTCCGATTGCTCGCCTCTGGAGGTACTGCCAAAATGATTAGAGAGGGCGGCTTTGACGTTGAAGATGTATCTGCCATCACGAAAGGTATAGGCAAACTCAATTCCCAAGCATACACAGCTAACCCCCAACCAGCCCCGGAGATGCTCTCGGGACGAGTGAAGACACTGCATCCAGCGGTATGGAGCAAGTAAATTCCATATGTCGAGCCCATCTGACGTGTGCAGGTTCACGGTGGCATTCTTGCTCGCAATCTGGAATCTGACGAAAAAGATCTAGCAGATCAAGGCATCAGCAAGGTATTGCAATCTGCTCTTCTAAATGAATACTCGCCAACATCAACTAGGTAGACTACGTGATTTGCAATCTCTACCCGTTCAAGGAGACTGTTGGAAAAGTCGGCGTTACGATCCCAGAGGCGGTAGAGGAGATCGACATCGGCGGCGTCACTCTAATTCGTGCAGCGGCGAAGAACCACTCACGAGTCGCTATTCTCACCGAGCCGTCGGACTACCACGACTTCCTAGGCGAGCTGGGGAAGGGTGAGGTTACGGAGAAGAGCCGTCAAGCGTATGCACTGAAGGCTTTCGAGCATACGGCGGACTACGACTCTGCGATCGCCGATTTCTTCAGGAAACAGTACGCCGGTGATGGAATGCAGCAGCTGGCATTGAGATACGGCGCGAACCCTCACCAAAGGCCGGCCTCCGCGTACGTTAAGAGCGGCAAACTGCCATTCAAGGTCCTCTGCGGCGCTCCAGGCTACATCAATCTCTTGGACGCTTTGAACGCTTGGCCTCTGGTGAAAGAGCTAGACAATGCTCTTAAGTATCCTGCAGCTGCAAGCTTCAAGCATGTTTCGCCCGCAGGTCGGTTCTCTGAAGCAGCTGTGATTAGACACTACTGACGCAGTGTAGGTGCTGCCATTGGTGTGTCTCTGAGCGACGTAGAAAAGAAAGTATACATGGTCGACGACATCGATAGCCTTGAGCAGTCCGGCCTTGCTCAGGCTTACGCCAGGGCTCGCGGAGCCGACCGCATGTCCAGCTTTGGCGACGTCATTGCGCTTTCTCGTGAAGTCGATGTGCCAACCGCCAAGATCATCTCACGCGAGGTGTCTGATGGTATCATCGCTCCTGGGTACACCTCCGAGGCGCTTCAGATCTTGAGTAAGAAGAAGGGAGGCAAGTACCTGGTCTTGCAGATTGACCCAGAGTACGAGCCGCCAGTTCTAGAGTCGAGAACGGTCTATGGTATCCACCTCAACCAGCACCGCAACGATGCTCTGATTTCGCCTCAAGAGACTTTCGGCACCATCATCACACCTAAGGATTCTGCGTCGTTGCCCGAGTCTGCTCTACGGGATTTGACGGTTGCCACGATCGCACTAAAGTACACCCAGTCCAACTCGGTGTGCTACGCGCTGAATGGTCAAGTCATCGGGCTTGGTGCCGGCCAGCAATCAAGAATTCACTGCACAAGACTTGCTGGTATGTATCTGACGAACGGCTAGAAGGACTAGCTGCTGACTATCTGACTAGGCGACAAGGCCGACAACTGGTGGATGCGGTTCCATGAGAGGGCCTTGAACATCAAGTGGAAGAAGGGAACGAAGCGGCCTGACAAGAGCAATGCGATTGACATGCTATGCAGCGGCCAAGTACCGTCGTCTGGCATTGAAAAGGAGGACTACGAGAAGAACTTCGAAGAGGTGCCACCAATCTTCTCGCCGGAGGAGAGGGAGGCGTGGCTCTCAAAGTTGAGCGAAGTCGCCGTCAGCAGCGATGCTTTCGTAAGTTGCCCGGTTTCGAGGCATGTGAGCGAGGACGTAGACTGACTCATCTTCTCCAGTTCCCTTTCATCGACAACGTCTTCAGGTGTAGCCGATCCGGCGTGAAGTACATTGCTGCGCCTACTGGCAGCCAGAACGATCAGGCTGTGTTCTCGACTGCTGAGAAGCTTGGCATCACTTTTGTTGAGCAGCATATCCGCCTCTTCCACCATTAGAGGATGAGTTTGATATGGGATCTCTGCTCTAGCGGAGACGCGCTGCGATTTTGGGCCACGGCGGTTTGACAGATAGAAAGCTTTTCACCACCTACCGCGAGGGATACCGCAGATTCAAGCTATCGTGTTCTTGTATACCCGTTTCGTTTTGTCGTATAACCATAGATCTCTACTTGCATAAGATTGCCGTGCAGCAAAATGGAACAGTGGTTATGACATGGGCGTTCTCCCGCGACATAAGTGTCATGGTCGGCAACAGTCTCTGTCTGACACTCTTGTCTATTGCCCCACAAACTAGGCGAAAGTGTGAGGTGTGTGTACATGACTCGAGTATGTACAGAATCTAATAAAGGTGATCACCAATCGTATTTACAACAGCCCCTCCCTTCCTCTCCCCAACCCCTTTTCAACCCCCACCCCCCGTCTACTTAGCATAAGGCAGGATACTCGGCAGAATATTCACCCACGCATTCCCCGTACTCGGCTCCATACTATAACTGTAACTCCCCCACCACGGCCCAGCCGCCCACCAAATATTCCCCATCCACACATCCCGATTCGCCTTCAGATACTGCAACCCCCCCTGCAACGCCGTGATGCAAGTCGGGTTGCTCCCGCTGCCATACTCGCCGATGAGGCCCCGCTTCTTGTTGGCGCGCAGCCAGTTCGTGGCGGCGACGAGCCGCTCCTGGAAGATGGTGGAGGAGACGCAGTCGTCGTGCGTGCCGGAGCCGTCGATGTCGAGGTATTGGTGCATTTGGTAGATTAGCTTGGAGCCGGAGGCGTCGGCGGGATCGGCGAGGGCGCCGAGGGAGGCGCCGTTGCCGGAGGAGACCCATGTCCAGGCGCCTGTGATGGTTGAGTCAGCTGAGAGTTCTTGGGCTGTGTTTGAGAAGGGGAAGACGGGGGGGAGACGGAGAGGAAGGAGTGGACGTACCAGTCCAGCTGTTACCCTCAGGGGTGATGTACTGCGTCGTAGCGCCTGCGGCACGAATGCCGTTGATAGCAGCCTGGTTGAGGTTGAAGACAAGCTGCTGGTCCATGTCGTGGTACTCGTTGTTAGTGTCGAACACGACGAGCGGGTTGTTTTTGAACAGTGCGGCGACGTTCTTCCACCAGGTCTGGAAGGCGGCGGTGTCGGTGATGATGTTGCCGTAGAAGCGCCCGTAGTTGTGCGGCTGTACTATGGCGTAGGCGCCCTTGCTCGTGATGTAGTTGATGTCCTAGGAAGATCAGTATGCCTGCATATCGTACCCATTACGCTCACGGGTTGAGGATGTAGAGATTCTGTTGTGCTCACAGTAGTCAAGCTGCCAACGTAGGTAGAGTCGAATGGACCAGTCAAAGAGTTCGGTGTCACGCGCTCCATGAGGAAGTTGACACGGAACATGTTCATCCCCTTCGAGAAGAGTGTATCAATGGCCTTGTGGTCGTACCAAGTGTAGTCCTTCCCGTAGACACCGGGGAAGTTTTTCTCGCCGAATTCGGCACCACTGAGGTTGACACCAAACCACCATGGCGTGCTGGGAGCACTGCTAGGACTTGCGGGCGGCTTTACGGAGGTTGAAACTGGCTTGACGGATGTTACGAGTGTTGAGGGGGCCGCGGTTCCGGGAAGGCACTGGAAGTAGTAGTCATTCTGCTTCTGGCAGTTGTAACCACTGACGCAGGTTGTAGGCCCGGACCATCCAATGCCTCCACACTGACCCCAAGCACCGGACTGACCTAGAACAGGGACAGCAGCCGCTGCCACGAGGACAGCCGTTGAGGCACGCATGATCGGTTGGTGTTTGAAGTGGACTGAGATCTGGGGTACTCCCCAAGACTGAGGGAGTATGGAGTAGCGGAGCCATCCTTATATATTGTACAGGCTCCGAACGTGATGAGAACGCATGACTCGCAAGACATGATATTTGAGTTAGACGACAAGAGATGAAGGGGGGAAGGAAGCACGAAACGTCGATCGAAACAATAGTCATAACACTTCGGCAAGGGAGAGCAGAGGCTTGGGAATGCCGAGGATCAAGAGAGATCAAGAGAGACGTTTTGGAAATGTCGAAGGGTGACCTGCAGGATTTTTCTGGCTCTACTTCCTACTTTGTATCGTGGTATAGCTGCTTTTAAGAAATTCATTTGCTAGTAGTATGCTGGGTAGCTGAGATACACAGGATTTCCACGGACAACGTTTGTTCAGGAGAGCATCGAAGGATTGGGGGCAAATTGAGGTCCGAGCTAGGATGCGCCATCTACCGGTGGCTGAAACCACTTGCGCAAGCTCATCATTCAATAAAGTTAAAGCCCCGCGACTGTGACAATTCGACGACAGAAACGACTATACAAAAAACCGCGGTGGATATCCGAGAGATAGTTGGGCGGATGGACCCGTCGTCACAACATACATGTATTCGCCATCTCGGCGTTGGTGAGAACGAGTGGCTCGTGCCACAGCTTGGATCCTGAGGCTGATGCTGTCTTCAGCCACATGCACCGGGTCCACCTCCCCGCGCCCCGCCGAGATAAGAGCCTCAATCAATCAACTCGACTTTGGCTTTATCCTCTACCGTCCAGAAAGCTCACGCTGTAGTAGTGAGGATTATCTTGCATGCCTGCTGCAACGCGCGCAACCCCTCGGTTCTCTTGACAGTGGACAAACCTTCCACAGTATCGTCGGGTATCGGAGCTCACCGCTGATACCAAGCGGTGGTCACCTGCGCAAAGTCCTCAGAGCGTAGTGCTGCAGATGGAACATGAAAAGCGTCTACAGCGCCTGCTTGAAGACTACGGCTGAGCTAAAGAGTGCAAGCTGCTACGCCGACAGCAAGAGTTTCGAGAGTAAAGCTACGAACTGGTCCATAGCCATGGATGAGAACGATAATTTGGAGTACGATGCATGCATAGAATCCATGCGGAGGGAGGAATACCCTGCGCTAAAAGGTACTTGATTATCGCCGTCTGGTCCCTCAAGCTTTGGCTGATAGCTTGTCATCTCAGATACTACATATCTCGACCATGCCGGCACCACTCTGTACGCTAAATCGCTCATTGACCGTTTCGCAGCGGACATGGTGTCGAACCTCCACGGCAACCCTCACTCAGCATCTCCCGCTTCACAGTTGTCCGCGCACCGTATTGAGGACGTTCGCCTGAAACTGTTGCGCCTCTTCAACGCGGATCCTGAAGACTTTGACATCGTCTTTGTAGCGAACGCTACTGCGGGCATGAAGCTGGTCATGGACGCATTCAGGGACCATGCAGATGGGTTCTGGTATGGCTACCATGGAGACTCACATACTAGTCTAGTAGGTGTCCGTGAGGCGGCGAAGGAGCACAAGTGCTTTGCAACGGATGCGGAAGTCGAGTCATGGGTCTCTGGGTTGCGAACGGGAGATGCTGCGACAGCCAGACCTGCATTGTTTGCGTATCCTGCCCAGTCGAACATGAATGGACGCCGTTTGCCGCTCACTTGGTGCCGTAGCATACGTGTAGCAGCGGAGGCGGCACAGAAACAAGTTTTCACCTTACTGGATGCGGCAGCTCTTGTGTCAACCTCTGCCTTGGACTTGAGCGACGCCGACTCAGCGCCAGACTTCACCGTTCTGAGCTTGTACAAGATATTCGGATTTCCCGACCTCGGTGCACTTATCGTACGGAAAGCTTCAGGCCATGTGTTTCAGCATCGGAAGTATTTCGGTGGCGGGACAGTTGATATGGTGGTGTGTTTGAAAGAGCAGTGGCATGCGAGGAAGTGTGAGACGATTCATGACCAGTTAGAGGACGGAACTCTGCCACTTCACAACATCATGGCCGTCAGCCCAGCCATTGATGTGCATCATGAGCTCTTTGGATCATTAGAACAGATCTCGCAACACACAGCACTCTTAGCCCGGAAGTTGTATGACGGTCTCCTCGCATTGCAACATATGAGCGGCGTAGCTGTTTGCGAAATATACAAGCACCGATCATCCAAATATGGCGATACAAAGTCCCAAGGACCTATCATAGCCTTTAATCTACGCAACAGCAAAGGCGCTTGGGTGAGCAATACTGAGGTAGAGAAGCTGGCGTCCATTCGAAGTATTCAGCTTCGCACTGGCGGCTTATGCAATCCTGGCGGCATAGCCTCATGTTTGGGTTTAGCGCCGTGGGAAATGAAAGAAAACTTCTCAGCCGGGCAGCGATGCGGAAACGAAAATGACATAATGGGCGGGAAGCCAACCGGCATGATTCGTGTCAGTCTGGGAGCCATGAGCACCTTGCGTGATGTGAACACCTTTCTGGGTTTCTTGCATGAGTTCTTCGTTGACGATGCTGTTTTTGTGCCTCTCGCTCCTGACTTGGGCGTAACGCTGCAAAAGCCGGCTCCATTCTATGTGGAAAGCTTGACAGTCTATCCCATCAAGAGCTGCGCTGGCTGGAGAGTGCCTCCTGATATGGCATGGGAGGTACGCAAGGAGGGTCTCGCCTGGGACAGGGAGTGGTGCTTGGTCCATCAAGGTACTGGCGTAGCTCTGAGCCAGAAACGATACCCCAAGATGGCTCTCATAAGACCCACCATCGACCTTGTGGAGGGCGTCATGCGTGTGCGGTCTGCTAACAGCACTGAGGGCTGCGGCGAGGTTGTCATACCCCTCTCGAACAACCCTAACCTTTACTGGGGTCCGGATAGCATCAAATCCTCATCCGCTAAGGTATGTGGTGATAGCGTGGTCACGCAGACTTACAGATCAGCAAAGCTGGCTGAGTTCTTTACGAGAGCTTTGGGAGTTTCTTGCCAACTGTCACGATTTCCGGCAACCGGCGTCTCGCCGTCCCTTAGACATTCCAAGGCTCACCTGCAACCCCATCAGAAGCGTCCGCACCTGCATATGCCTGGTAGTTTTCCAGCCGCCGTGCCGTCAGAAGGCGATGTGGAAAGGCCCATCCTGCTCTCAAATGAGAGTCCCATCCTCACAATCTCTCGATCAAGTCTCAACCGCCTAAATGAGCAAATCAAGATCAACGGCGGCAAAGCAGCCCAAGCCGAAGTCTTCAGAGCCAACATCGTGGTAGCCGAAGATCTCGGATCATCGCCAGGTACGGAGCAGCCCTATGCAGAGGATCATTGGCGCTACATCCGGATTGGCCAGCAGTATTTCCAGATGTTGGGCTCGTGCCGCCGCTGCCAGATGGTATGCATAGACCAGGATACTGCTGTCAAGAATGAGGAGCCTTTTGTAACGCTGGCTAAGACACGGCGATTCGACGGCAAAGTCTTCTTCGGGCAGCATACGTGTCACTTGCGGAGTGAGGATTTGGATTCTCCGTTGGCTCAGAACCCCACAATCATGGTTGGTGATCCCGTCCGGCCGTTTGGAGAGGATGATCCAGCAAGTGCGATTGTTCGGCCATGAGCTATATCTTCTCTCTACAGGCATGGTCCTTCTCATGTGGATAGAGATCTGCAATACGCGGGCGGCAGTATGAACTCGTCACAGCGTGGAAACACGCTGGCTTGTTCCTCCGTCAATTCAACTCCAGAGTACTCTGACGGGCGTCAGTTGATTCAAACCCGGCACGTTGGTGGCTTCCGAGGTCGTTTCCTGTTCCTCAATGATTGGGGTTTCCAGCATACTGGGTGACGTCTGTACACTCCCGTCTTTAGCTCCATCCTCCAGCCACGGGCGTTTATATAATTAGCCATGCACGTTTGCGCCAACAGGGCTGCATCTGGCGGGTGCAGCAGCCATACATAGATTCCACGTTGTACAGAGGTCGACGAGCATAAGCGCTGGACCAACATTGGACATAAACAACACGATCTATCACGCAGTTTGATCCACTCCTCGCAACAGGAAGCCGATCTCTGCAGCACTTCTGTCTGGCGACGGCGAGCCGCTGGTAGGATGAGGCGCTCGCTATGTTCAGCGTGCCATAGCAGTACGGCAACGCCTATCAATGATCCATCTTGGGAACGATGTCGTCCCAGAATAGCACGATCTCGGAAGCGCGCACAGTGTGGTAAAGGAAGCAAGTGGCGGCACCTTAAGAGGCACAAATAAAGCTCCCGGCTGTGCCCCAGGAACGCCTATCTTGCTCGCATCACTTTCATAAGCGTCCCAGTCCGCTGGATAACTTGATCTGTGTATCAGGGCGCAACTACTATCCCTTAGTCCACCCACCGAAACCAATTGAAACCGGCCAACCGTCTCAAGAGTAGCCTCACGCCGATCTCGTTCCCACCACAGGCCAATATCGTGACCGGGGTTCCATCCTATCCTTGAGCAACAAACCGTCTTGCGAGTTCGTCATACGGTCACTTGACTCGGAGGATAGCCACCAATCGCAATACTGCCTGCTATTGACAGCTGGCTCGGGTCGTCGTCGCTGCAAGGACAAGGCGCGAATCACACTGCAGGCCACCGTCCTCTCAGAATCCCCCACCACAGCGGACACACCGGTGGCCGCACTCGCATAAAGCCAATCACAGGACGTAACCGCCGGGCGGTTCTCACCCCTGTCTAGCTCACCAGTGATCCGACCAAGCCGATCGGGCGCCATTGGTGAGACAGCCGAGCCGGGGTAGCACCATACTTCATCGAGACAAGGGTCGGCGGCTGCGCTGCATCACCAACTTGCTGCCACAGGAACTTTGTCTGCAGCTTTGCGCCTGTCGAAGCGCCCGCCTTTCTACTGCCCAAGCCTGCTCACCGTCTCGCCCGTGGATCGAAGCGGAGTGCCCGGAGCCAGGTAAGCAACCGTTCCTGGCAGTAATACCACGCCTTCCCGTCTGCTTCCATTCCTCTTGCTCACTGCTTCTCCAGTCTACAGCTTCAACGCAGCGTTGGTTGTACCGAGTCATTTGTTTGAAGCTTCGAACTCTTATCGAAGCACGGTAGACAATCATGGCAACCACTACTGCGAAGCCTCAGCTTGCTACGCTGAAGACACCTCTGTCGGCCACGTACCCGTCCGAGCTACGCAGTCCAATGTCTGGCTTGACACCGACATGCGTCAAGCGCGAGGAGCCCGAGACGACCCCCATATCACCTCCTGCCGCCTACCTTGACTTCCTCAAGAACCTGTCGCCCGCCCTGATGAGTCCAATGTCCACTGGCACACGAATGAGCTTCAGTGAGAAGCTGCCAGGAGCCGATGCGTCCACCTCCTTCAGCAAGCCTTCTGAACCTGCTTCGGCCAGTCTATCTCGTACGTCCAGCGTCGGAAGCAACACCAGCAACGTCGAACCACAACCCGAACCAAAGCCCACCAAGAGACCTAGCTGCTCAATATCCGCCAGCGAGGCCTCATCCAGAACAAGCAGCAGCTCGTCAGCCTGCACAAGCGATAGCCAGAGCAGCAGACCATCGAACATGAGGATCACTATCCCATCAGCACCAGTCTCTTCCTTCACACGCTCACTATCCGCACGAACACCCCGTCAGCGTCTGCACCTGCCTCAAAGTCCCTACTCGCCTGCCAGCGTGCACTCGCCGATGAGTGCGCGTTCGATACTCTCTCCGCTCAGCGCGACGATGTCCTCAGACGACTGGGACGTCGAGGGCAAGGAACAGTCGCAGAAGAGCAACACCACACACACGGTCAGCGTGCGACAGGTCGTCACTAGAACTGTCACGTATTCGCGAGCACCGCTGGTGGAACCGGTGCCGCAGAACAAGAAGAGAAAAGTCGAATAACCACACCGTTGTGATACTCTGTTCTTATCCCTTCTACTATTGCTTACTCGGCCCACGATTCTCGTCAACTGGCACCCCGTGCGTCCTTTCGTCAATCTCCTCGCCTCACACAAAAAGCAAGCGGTGCTTTGTCTGCCTTCGTCACTCGTGCGGGACACGCTAGGCCTCGGGGTCACGCATCGACGGCGCATCACGCGCACCCAGTCTCCTTCACTCTCTCGGTATACAACCACAAAACTGCACAGTGGCGAGACGACGTCCCGGAGACGCATCCCACCCTCACTATCTCATGACTGCACACTGGAGTACGGGGTTGATTCTGCTCGTCTGGGCTTAGACGGATGCTGGAGCATATGACTTTTATGGAAAGCTTCATGACTCTTTGGTGCTCTGGAGTTTCGTTGGCGGGAAGACGTTCCTGTTTTCGAGTTGGAAACTATTACACTAGTTGAGTGACCCTGTGGATCGGGAGTCTTGGGGTTCGGCGGTTCTCTTTGGAGCTCTTCTCATGTATGGCGTTTCATTGGTGTTAGCGGAGGGGTTCTCCACGGTGTTGGAAGGTTGATTAACACTGAAACTGCTTGATGTGCTCGTCTCTACATAGCTTTTCAGGGATGATGCAGTCTTTGATAGCGTATCAGCGTGTCACGTGGCGGCTGATTTTGAACACTTTCTTCATCCACTTTTCTGCCTTCGACTGCTTGTAAACTTCTTTGTCAAGAGCGGCTCCGCCCCCCTCCTGATGGACCATCAAGTTGAATGCTCTGTTTGCTGAGATCGTTCTAAATCCTAATGGGATGCCTGCATCGCGTAACATAGATCCATGTACCGAACATCTGTCATGATCTTGGTGCAACCCTTAACAAAGGGAATATACGCGCCTTCGGCGAGTGTTGGTCGCGCACCACTTTCACAAAGATAAAATCTCGTCATCTCTGAATCTCCGCCAATCATTCCGTCTTCCACCTAGACTCCAAGAGGTTGTACTGGGTTTGAGCATCGCATATGCCGAGCGAGGGACTCGAGCTTGTCGAAGACCGAGTACGGTACAAAGAGTTTGTGGGCTTTGTGATGGCTAGGGTTCTTGATACAACGGGTGGTCGAACAACCTTTAGCAGCGCCATCAATACAGCCAGATTTTCTCCCACTTTGGGCAAGCCAGGTCCCAAGCATCCTCATGCATCTGTCCGATGGCCATGCGCTCTGCATCGCCAAGTCCCTTTAGACGAGAGGTGAGCATAACGTTGAGGACTGACCATGGCCGGTCCGGAAAGAGTTTTTCGTCGTAATGAAACTCCGGGTTGACTCGACCCTCGTAACACCTTGATAGGAGCACGAACCCGTACTCAAATGCTTCCGATAGCTCCAGAGTCAAGGTGCCCGGCTGATGGAACAATACTCCACAACGCGCTGGCTGGCTGCCAGCCGACATGATAATGGCACTTGTCGGTTCAGGTTGCAGCATGGAAATTGAGGATGCAGGCGAGCCGAAGAAAAAGAAACGAGCATTCACGACCAGGGCGCTGAATGACATGACAGTAATGTTGCGGAAAAGCGGTGGATCCGCGGCCCACGGCCTCCTGTCCGACCCTCCCACATTGCGGATCGGTGAGTGCTGGAACGTGGACAGATCCTCGAGTTCCGAGCGGAGTGGCACCGGTGCGTGGGACAAGCCCAGATACACCGGCTTCTGCGTGTATGCACTCTGTCCGACCCACCCAGCCCACGACCAGCTGGGGAAGTTGAAGTTGCGAGTCAGTGACTTCTCGGGGGCCCAGAGGAGCGCGTAGTCGATGTATGCTTCTGGGAGGCCGCAGAGGAACGCGCCTCCCAGCCGGCTCTGCAGTGTGGATAGGATTCCCGCTACAGCATTGAGACCGTCCGTTTGATGGAACAGCTGCCGCTTGGTGAAGTCGCCCACGAGCCGTGCGTATATCCTGAACGCTACCTCCCATGGTGCCAACTCCTCGTTCAATACTCCACCCTCGAGCCACGATTTGGTTCTTAGATAATTGAGATGTCGAGCCTGCTCCAGTGCGGTGCCTGTTATCTGGCCGCTCAAATCCGAATACATGGTTGCATCATCGAATAGGTACATCTGATGATCCGTAAAATATAGGCAACGCTGGGATAGAAGTTCTTCCTGGAGTGTCCAGCCCCGTGTCTGATACTTGCTCTTCCATAGAGAGTACAGAAATTCCGGAGGCTCTGTACCCAGCACATGGCCTGCGACACGCTCGGTCGCCTGTAGTGGCAGCCTGCTATTAGGTCGAACGCCAGGTAACCCGGAGTTGGCATCCTCAGCGGCCGGAGCCACCAGTGTCGCCAGTGCGAGGCTGTAAATTAGATCCATCTGGTTTATCTGATCGTGCTTGATCTTTACATCATCCTGAACGATACAGAGTGCGTCGGTCCAGAGATATTGCTCTCCCAACTGGGCGATGAACTCGATGGCGTCTCGAACCACCAGTGGGATCTGAGGTATGTGCTCAAGGAGGCCTCCGGGCTGTACGAGATCTGCTAGATTGGAACGCATGGTTTGGAACATTTCCACTCCGCCACAGACGTAGCTCAGCGCAAAATACCTGTAGGTAGGCTGCGCTTTTACCAGGCGCTTCTCCAAAACGTCACAAGGCAAAAATCAGCCGTCACGCGAGCAAGGCGCTCCTTATCCTCATCCTCATCTTCACTTGGGCTGTTGGGTGTCGCCTTGGGCACACGTTTGCCCAGCCAGTCCCGCACAACATCGTAATGGATTTGGCCAGGACGTTCAGGTCCAGTAGTTTCCTTTTGATGTTCAGTAGCCTGTGGAGACAGCTCCTCATTACCAGGCGTTTCTCGCTCCGACGCTGCATAACCTTTCTCCGACAGTAAGTTGATGCTCCCAATCTTCACATGGACTTCTTCAGAGGGGTCCGAAGACCTCAGCGAGACCTCGAGACACGTTTGCAATCCCATTGGCATCAGCTCAACCATCTCTTCCGGGGAACCGACCGGTGCGTCGAGTCTTCTCATGTCCAAGGGCAGTAGTTGATATACAAGCCGGCAGAAGGGGCACGTTCTTCGCTCCGAGACTTCTGTGACAGAACCAAGACCTAGAAGTTGAAGGCCCCGAATGTGCCTCAAGAAATAGTGCATCACGTCCAGCTCCTGGCACGTCTCACACAGTCCACTGTCCGCGAACCACGTCCTAGTAAAACTCTCCTGATCCTTCTTGAAACAATCGCACATAGATGCCGCGTCCTCTTCGCTTGATTCGTAGCTCCCTCTGCTCTGTGGATGATGGTCATTGGAGCTATCGTCTCGTAAAGCACCGTCACTTTCATTGGTGACAAGACTTTGCTGGCCCCCAAACCTTCGCAGTATGTCAGCTCGTGGCCCTACTACGAAGACTGTGTCTTTCAATCTTGAATGCTCCATTCTTTTTTCCTTCTAGCGTCCGGTCGCTAGAGGTTAAAGCAGGAGGTCGTTACCCATGTTGTCCATGAGACTGTGGAAATCGGAAAATAAGACGTACACGTAGATGTCTATATATCAGAGGGATCTGTCTGCCAAGTGAATCGCGACTTTCAGCTCTCAGCCATGGACGCTTCGCCAAGATAGTAGCGTTGGCTTGGGATACGTAGAGGCTCTCCAACGACCGCGAGTCGGTTTGGGGGATTCTACAAGACTATGCTCATGATGCATTACTTGAATCCGAACAAGGTGACAAGTCGTTGTGCGATGTTCTCAGAGTTGAAACGTTGCGCGATCACCTCGACTGGTCGCTTGTTTGCTGCTTTTGCTTCTCACTGATAGGAAGCTGAATTCACAGCAATAGCGGTTTGAGTTGG
Organism: Botryosphaeria agaves; assembly: GCA_022813555.1. Lineage (NCBI taxonomy): Eukaryota > Fungi > Ascomycota > Dothideomycetes > Botryosphaeriales > Botryosphaeriaceae > Botryosphaeria > Botryosphaeria agaves. The sequence goes on along the minus strand of JAKLMF010000006.1, from coordinate 38,554 downwards.
GAACGTTCCCCCCTAGGTCTACAATCTCATTTTCATTTGAAAGCTATGAATCCAATGAGATCTTCTAGACATCGATCCATAGCACAGACGCTCAAGGAATTTAGCACTATCTCAGAGAAAACATTCGATGTAAAGTCAATTTCAAGCGATGACAAAGTTGTGCTCATAGCTTTGGTTAACTTCTAAATCCGCAGAATCAGCCGACCGGTGGAACGCTTAAAGCTTGTTCCGAGCGTTCTAGTTTGTCCCACATAAATCTGCTTGATCTGCTTTAATTGCAAACTACTGAGATGCCATTGAGCTCCACTGCGTCCTGTTCACTGAATGTCTGCAGTGGATATGGATCGGTTGGAGAGCATCATCAGCATTCTGTCGTACTGTATGTTGTTGAGCTATAAAACGCTGCTGCGATGTAGGTGACGTATCGTAACAACGGCGCGCTCGAAAGACTCGGCTCGGTGCGGCGAGGCCTTTCAAGGAAGGATTTCATGACCAAAAGCGAGCGATGTGTCCTCGAAAAGAGTGGCAGACTATCCAATCTTGCTGTCGGTGTTATTTCGAAACGGAGCAGTGCAAGATTGCAGTTGACCTGGTAGGCAGCCGGCAAGAAAATTGTAGGTAGAGATTGAACGAAGTCCGGTGTTGGAAAAGCAGTACACAAACGGTTTGCTGGAAGAGACAGGACGCTCGTGGTCCTAGGTTCGATCATAAGTCGGACAGTAACAGTGATGACTGATCATCCTCAGGCTGGTCCAAGCCACTCGAGGACGCTCCAGGTTCTGATTTTACGAACACCTCGAGCAGTCGTTCCATGTGCTCCAGGCGCTGTTCCAGGTCTCGTAATAAAGGCGTCAGATCTTGCGATGGCGGCTTGAGTATCTGCTGCAAGCTCTCGGTGTTCTGCCTCGCAGGAGCAGCAGCAGGAAGCGACGCAGCCTCCGAAGGTACGTCAGTCGGAAGAACTGGCCTATGGTGGTGGCACCGGTGCCGGTTGTGACGATGAGTGTGCGCACCAGACACGAGAACGTTGCCTAGCATGAGCAAAGAGAGAAGATAGAGTAGATAGGGACCCATGACTGTTGAGACAACCGAGAAGTCCAAAGCTGGACCTGCGAATGTCCACCCTGGCCGGCAACGCCTCGATATATCTGCAGTGCAGCATTGTGGTGAAGATAGAGAGGCAGGAGGATTGGTATGTGCAGGTGAGAGGGAAGTGGCTCACAGCATTCCATAGACGCGCAATGCAACGCCAACGCGACACGTCCGGCTGGCACTCTAAAGTCTTGCTACGGCATGTAGAGGCGGACTTCGGTTACAGGCTTAGCAAAATCCAAAGGGTCTCCAAATGTGAGTTTGTCATAAATTCTTTTTATTGTGTATCATGTGCGTGAGCGAAATTTTCGTCAAAACGCGCGCCATGACTGTGCAGAATGAAGGACGATGTGAATCCCCAGCAACCCACTCGAAACGCCAATACAACCGAGGTATCGACCCAAACCAAAAATGGAGCGAGAGATAAGAACTGAATGGTTATAATCATACTATGTGCCGCCCTATCTCCTCTGCTCGCCTCCTAACCCAAACTCAAAACCTGTCACCTGTGGCGCAAACCCAGGGCTATTCAATGGGCTTGCATAAGAGCCCGGGATGGGCACAGCCTCGTACTGCTGCTCGCCAGGCGCCGCCTCAAAGTGCCCTTGGTGCCTCTCAACCGGTGCAAAGACTGGACTCGCTGGTGCAAAGCTTGGACTCGCCGGCGCTTCCGGCACATCCGCTGTCTGTGTCGTCGTGGTCTCAAACCCAGCCTGCGGCACTTTGGGCGTCGCGCCATGAATCTTGATGGGTGGCGGTTGCAGCGTAAATGGCTTGGGCTGCGCGAAGCCTTTCGGCGATGCAATAGCGTACTGCACACCTTCTTGCGCCTCGCCTTCTTCAGCGGCGGAAAGCGGGTCTTTTGATAAAGGATGACCCGGTGGTGGCCGCCATCCGCCATCGCGCGGAGATAGGGGACCGAAGCCGGGCGTGTTGGGCGCGGACTGGGAGCGCAGCTGGGCGAGGTAGACATCTGAGCGGGCACGGTCGCGCGTAGCCATTGACTTGCGGAGCTTGCGCTTCGTCCAGAAGCGGTAGAAGACTATGCCGTAGATGGCGATTGTGATGGTTTCGACGACGACTTCGATGATACAGCAAATAAGGGACCAGTTCTATCGGGGTGTTCAGCATTTTGTTCGGAAATAGGACGGAGATTCCTTACCTGGAGACGGCAGACTAGGGTGTAGTGAACTTCTTGCTCGAAGAGCGTCCGCCGCTTGTTGTCTTTGCATGACCAACCCCAAATATCCTTTCCTTGGCCGTTTGCTTTGCTCTGGTTCAAGATGCCAGCGCCAATAAGCCACATGATTATGCTCAAGACGAAGAAGGCGATTGCAAAAGTCGTGTAGTAAACTGCGACCTTCTCTGCGCGCCGATGCCCGCCCCGCCAGTAGGCGTAGAAGATGACTATGGACATGATGAGTGAGATTGCGGCGATTGCTAGTAATGTGACCTGAGGCCAGATCTTCTGGTTAACAGCCCAAGGAGGGAGGTTGTTCCGCGGTGGAAGATGTTTCGTTGCATTGAAAATGGTAAACGTTGCCGCAAGCATCGACAGGACTATCAGGCTGCAGCTGAAATTGACGCTACGTAGGACGATTTTGGCTAATCGTACCCGGAACTTGACTTTCTACGCAGAGATCGTCAGCTATCAGAGTGCCATCCTTGTTAAGAGCTATTGCTTACCAGGTCCTTCGCCTGCTCCTTCTCGGTATCTTCCTCGTGCTTCTCCAACACTTGTTCTTCCTGAAAAGTGGGACTCAATGGGTTGTCGAACTTTCGCGGAACGGCGCCAGGCGATTTGAGTGCGCTCTTAAGCGGGCTCTTTAGCGGCGAGGCTGGTGTGGGAGGTGGCAGATATCTCGTGTCCGTCTCTGTCATCTCTACCTCTTGACCTGGAGCCGTTAAGTGCGTTGATGCGCGGTTATCAGAGATGTAGCCGAACCCTATGTCAGACGGCTGGGGCTGAGATTTGGGTTGATCCATGGGAAAATCCTTAAAGGGCGACCGGCCCTGCTGCGACGGCTCTATAGGTGAATAGACTGCCGTTGCTTCAGCGAAGCGAGGAGTTCGTGGTGTCTTCAGTGATCGCGTGGAAGATTCAGTGGAGGATTCTGTGGAGGATCTTCGAGGTCGTGTGGTAATAGTGACTGTGGGGCACTTCTTTTCCTCAGGTGCCATGCCGCAATATGACAAGCAGAGAGCTGACGTGAGACAGGGACCGATGCTCTACAGCAATGAGACGATGAGTAGACCTAACGACAAGAAAGCGAAGGCAAGCGACTTGGTCAGGTCCAGCTTGACATCAAGCGCAAGCTTCGGGTTCAGTGAAGGAAACGCGATGAAGGAACAGTATTACTATGGAGAGACCTGCTGTCGGATAGAAAAGAGAGAAGCATGGAGTGGAGGAAACTGTGAGCTTTTGTCTAGCTCGGCGCTTCCGCGAGGCACGAGACGGGTGCGCGGTAGGAGTCCAGATGAAGGGTGGGATGAACTGGCTGCAAGCCAGCAGCGGGCACTTACCAAAGGTCCAGAAGCTGGCGCCAACTGAAGCCTGCTCGTACAGGCAGCGGAGCTTCGTGATAGGCTCGAGGGAGGGGCCAATATGCAGATGGCTGCTCAAAATAGGCGCCCGGCACGTTTCTGCCGTTGATACCCAAGAGACGTCTTTTCCAAGCCGCAACTGCACTCTATGCGCCTTGCGCGCAGTCAGGTCTTCTTGCTGATCTCCGGAGGCCAGAGCTGTCAGCGAGCAGGTCAGGGATCAATTGCTCGCTGTGCAAAACACTCGTTGCACGACGACGAAGCTTTACAGACTGGAGGCGAGCCCAGCATGGAGGGGGCCTCGATGTGACATAGACGCCCATGCTCCTCTTCTCCAACCAAATCGGCGCTTGTGACTCGGGAAGCACGATTGGAGCTGGGTGGTCCAATCCAGGCGGTGGACTTCGCGCCTTGAGCTCGAGGTGGGAAGTGCGTGCATGTCGCACCAGCTGCAGAGCAAGGGCATCTCCACACATGGTTGGTCGAAGCTCTCCACGCAACTTGCTTCAAGCCATGTCTAGCTCAAGCAACGGTTGCCGAATCAGATAAGGTACCGATGGCCCTCCATGCGGCCGCTAACCCGCATTTCCAGCCGTGCAACGGGCCAGCGCGCAGATGCCGGCGAGGCTCTTTTTTACGTACGGCATCACATCTGCCATGATGCTGTGGTTGTTCGCGTCTGGAGAGGCGTAGCTGTCTACCAACGACGTGTCCGGATAAGCTCTCTTGTAGACCTACAAGTACGAAAGTACAGCCTACGCAAAGTTCTAATCAGCGCAACATGGTTATGGAATGACAGGGTTGACGGGGCGTGCATGCTGGTTGTGGCTAATGCTGCTAAAGTCGCCGAATATAATCATTTTGCTTCGTTTATCTGCCGATCGAAGATATTTTTACCACAATTCAAGGAATCCGCATCTTCCTTGATCTCGAGTCTTTTCTCTCTCGCATAGGACCTCACCCTTTCCACGATGATAGTCAGAACGACGCTCCGGCCGCATTTTCTTTTTTTGCCAGTCTTAAGATTCGTTGCATTTGAAGAGTCCTGCGCATCAACTGTGACAGGAACTCACGAGGTCGGGGTCAATCGTAGGAGATCAAAAGTGTTTGTCAATGCCCTCACCGGCTTCACTCATATAACAGTCAAATGTTGAAGAACAGGAACCAGCGACAGCATAACTGCAGTAAAAGCTGATGGTAACGTGAAGAAGGATGTATGACGTGATCAAGAAACTCTTTATGAGATATCGGTTCCCAGAGAACAATTCCTCCTGACGCAGGAGGGGCCGAAGGGAATGCTCGCAGAAGAGCCTGATCGTGAGCGGATGACTTCAAAGCTCTAGCCAACGGGTTCGTGGCCGCATCCGAATCATGAGAACTTCTCACCGTTGCTCCCTAGAGTGGCATTGTTATTGAAACTCGAGGAGAATTACGGACACCAGGGGAGTTGTCACATAACAGACGAGTGATAAGAAGCAGGAGCAGCACGTACAGCACACCAATTGTGGACATGTCACCATATATGAATCTATTTAGCGAGGAGTATCCTGTCTTGAGCCGCTCGCCACTTTGGTGAATTAAAGCATGTTCTGAGAGCAATAACAACTTGACGTAGCTGCCCGAAATATACACAGCACGATTGGGAGAGCTTACACTGCCATAGCTGTCACGATTGATGCTAGCGTCCAATTCATGTAAGCTCGAGCGCATGAAGGAAGTAACAGTTGCCCTATAATACAGACTTCCTAAATATTACCTCCAAATTCCCACGCCACAATATGCCAAGTGACCGTATAATTCTCCCGACAACAACGCAGCGCTCCCTCTATAACTCCATTGGCCGCACCCTCATGGGTATCGTGAGGGGATAATGTACAAATTCTGAGGCGCAACAACTGAATAGACGCCGTATAAAATTCCTATACCATGCTTCCGCTAATAGTTCGGCTTAGCGTTTGACTTATGCTAAGGCCGCGTGACCTGACCCTCTCAGGCTTCCTCGCATGCTCTTCATGCCACACCTCCTCTTCATGGACCAAACTCCTCTGCACCCATTTGATGGTGATGACAGCCCATATACCTGCCCAGATGAACGGAACGGTCCAGCCAACCTGGGAAGGGTCAGCCACTAGTTGTGTTTGCACATACATTCCATGTTACATATGTACTTACCACGTAAGCCGCATCTCTCTGGATCGTGAATATCAGAGCCGTCGTCACCGACGCAATGGTACACGCGCCCAACGCCCAAAAGATGGTCAATCGATGCAACATCTGCCGGAAGTAGTGGCTAGCCTGGTATCGTAGGTTGAGGCGTTGCCTGAACTCTGTGCCTCCGGAGCCGTCGGCCGCCACCACATCTTCTATTATGGAATAGATTCCAGGTCGTAGAGGCGAGCCTCGCGGTAGTGACGAGATTCGGACCGGAGCTCGATATCCGGCGATTCTGAGGCCGTCGATTATGAGCAGTTCAACGCCGAACGCAAAAACCATGCTTGGTACAGGCATAGCGAGTAGACGGATTGGTGGTTCTTCGCGTACCGTGCCGCTATATGAAGGTCAGCAGAGTGCGCGCTTCGACTGGACGTCTCGAACACGTACACGATCAGCTCGACCATAACGGCTATCCATGCTACAGAAAGATTCCAGTGGAACCAATCCAACTAGATCCGAGTCAGTACGTGTGTTACCTGTGTCGCAGAGACATTCTCACGTAGTATCTACGAGCTCCAATGACACGACAGTTTGAATTCTTTCTCCATAGGCGCCGGAAACGAAGGAGGTATTCCACGATAGATACGCCGCCTAGCGCTCCCGTACTGATACTAAAGACTGATGGATCGTCAGCAGCAGTACCTTTCCTCCCAGGCTTCAAAGGCCGTACCAGCATTGTGCGATAGACTTGTCTTATACCATAGCGCGAAGTATAGAACGATCGGTACAGCAACGCAGTCTATGATGATTAAAGACCAAAATAACGCTATCCATTTCTTTCGCGTGCGAAGGGTGTAGTTGAGACTTGGAGGATGCGAGAAGTCGACATCGGCATATGTGATTTGCGTGTTCGCGTACACTGCGGATGGAGTTGCTGGTGGAGGGGGCCTTTCTTTCTTCTTGAAGAGGCCCATGTCGTCGATCGAGTCCGCCGGAGTCCGATGTAGAGGTGAGTGTCAGAGTGCGATCAGATGTTGAAGACCGATGCGTCAAAGAGTGGTATTAGCAGGTCAGGGAATGTTTGAAAAGTATGACAGTCCTCCGGTCGTCTCTCTAGGTCCGCGGTGTTTAGTGAAAGAGGAGTAGCGGTATTAGAAGTTGGATGAGAAAACTGTCGACGCGGCCAAGACGGTGATGTTGGCGAAGGTAGAGGCCAAGATAGGTTTGTAAGGATGCACAGGCGTCCAACGCGGCGGATGACGTTGCGGCTTGTCCTTCCCGCTCTCTCTGCGCTGCGGCTGACGCTGAGATCACCCAGCGACAAGGGCTGGGAATACCGCCGACGGTTTCATTACGGAAAGCGAAATCAGAGCACTTTGGCTTTGACTGCCAAAACCTTCCATTCTGATTGGGATGACGGCTCTCGGCCTGCATGGAGTCTACATTGAAACCTGCCGACGCGGTATTAAACGGCTGTAATGTATTGCGGCCCGCGGGGATTCGATTGGCTCGGGATCTCGAAGCCTTCCTCAACTCGATCTCCCAGCGTCATAACAATGACCCTCGATGGTCTATTACTGCTCCACTGCACTTCCACGACTCCACCCCCGCATGGCACCATCTGTGACGGAGGATATGTAAGCAAGCTAGCTAGTAGCTATTATGCGCTCCGGTTATGTCTTCACTTTCGTCCTTTTGGTTGTGACTGGACTGTGTGTGCCTTCCACGCCGCAAGTGCCTCTCCACGATGAGAGCAACAATCGCACAATCTCCGTCAAGCTCTTCGCTGAGCTGGAGGAGCTGGCGCGCGTCGTGGATATCTCTTACTGTGTCGGGATGACAGGTCTAGGTATCCAGAAACCCTTTGAGTGCATTAGTCGATGTTCAGACTTCAAGAACTTCGAGCTCATTACGGCAAGCATACTGGGAATCTCGCAACCGCTGCAACGCGCTACTAACAACTGACAGACATGGCATACTGGACCGTTGCTCTCCGACTCATGTGGTTATATAGCACTGAGCCACCCACCGTCACCTCCACGCATCATCGTTGCCTTCCGTGGAACATATTCGATCGCCAACACTATCATTGACCTCTCTACTGTACCGCAAGAGTACATTCCTTATCTTGGAGATAACAGTGATGAAGACGATGGCGAAAGTGACGGGCAGTGTGCAAACTGTACTGTCCATATGGGCTTTCACACCTCATGGCGACATACGCGTGCAAAGATCCTAGCGGACCTGGCGCAAGCTATCTTCACTTATCCCGGATACAAGCTCACACTTGTAGGCCATTCTCTTGGGGGTGCTGTTGCAGCGCTGGCAGCCCTTGAGTTTCACGCTCGTGGCTGGGATCCCAGAGTCACCACTTTCGGTGAACCGCGGATTGGCAACGAAGCACTGGCACGTTACGTGGACGCGAAGTTCAACTTGTCCAGCAACGATGCAGCTACCTCCGGCAGAGGCTGGAAGTATCGTCGTGTCACGCATGAGGGGGACCCAGTGCCCCTGCTGCCACTCGAAGAATGGGGCTACCGCACGCACGGCGGTGAGGTGTTCATCAGCAAATCACAGTTGCCCCCCAGTGTGGCCGACGTGGAGTACTGCGATGGCGCCCAAGACCCCAAATGCGTCCTCGGCCTGGAGAGTTTTATTCCAGGTATGCATACATCAGCAGACCCGATAGCATCAGGAGATGAGGCCGATGGCATGGACAAGTACGAATTGGACTTCGTCAATCCTGAATTACGCTCGAAAAGGATCGTATGGGCCATTTCATCCGTCTTCGCACATCGAGACTACTTCTGGCGGCTGGGGTTATGCATTCCTGGAGGAGATCCTAGGAATTGGTACAGAAAGTACCCTGAGCATGCGGAAGTCGATAACCAGATTGCCCAGAGTGGTAGTTGAGTCGTCAGAAAGACACTTGTATGCTTCGAATAGTTTTACTCTTGTATGAGATCGGGACCACTTTTTGACGGTTTGTGACCTCGTGCAATCGGACTGGCGTTGCAGGAGACAGACTTAACGTTCAACCCTCCAACACTCTGCCCTCGTTACATTAGGCCGATGTTATCCTGCTGATTGAAATGACATGCGCTTCCCGACGATGAACATGTGCCGCTTAACCTATGGCAGGCCATTCACATTACAAACAATGGACCCCTCAAACACGCGGCAAAGTATTCTTGCAAGCGCTGACGAGCGTGTCGTCAGAACGTCCAGCTCATTCATCTTGATGTTGAAACGCTGAGAGGACTTGCTTGCGTGGTGGGAGGAAGCTGCGGAGGACGATGTCGGGTTTTGACACAGCGTTGCTTGGCACACGCCGTTCCGAGTTAGGAGCTCAATAATAGTTCTTGTACCACGCGAAGTCTTTCACTGAGCCAGATAGTTGCATTGAACAGAGGTAGATGCGGTACATCAAGCCTACCAGCCGTGTCACATTCAGTGGTCGCAGTGTTCAATCCGCGTCACTTGCCAATCTACAACGCCTCCACTACGCGTCACGCGCAGCAGCCTGGACTATTGAGAACAGATATATCACACGCTCGTCACCACTTTCGTGCCGTTCTTTCAGTACAACACTCAGCGGCAATTCGCAAGAGCACAAAGTCCACCCCTTCTCCAAAGCTCCCCAGCAGCACAGCTCGTACAGAGTTCGAGCCCCAAAGAATCTACGTCCTCCCGTCAGATACTGCTCGTATCAGAGAGCTATGTGCAAGCACCAATTTGCGGACGCCCCGATCTCAACGGTCGACATATCAAAGGGTCGGGAGGTTCTGCCAAAGAATGTCAAGCCTATACACTATCATCTGACGCTCGAGCCTAACTTGGAGACATTCGAGTATGAAGGCGAGGTGGCCATTGAGTACGCACTATCCAAGAGTACAATGTTAGAGATGCCGAGCATCTGGACTGACTTGTGCTAGCTTGGATGTCCTCGAGGACTCGACGTCGATATGCCTGAACACAATCGACCTCAAAATTCATTCCACGAAGATCCTCTCCGGCTCCACGGTGATCACATCGTCGCCAGACCTCTCCTACGATGCGGATAAACAGGTCACAGCAATCACCTTCAAAGACACACTACCAGCAGGGAGCAAAGCCAAGCTCATCCAGAAGTTCACCGGCACTCTCAACGACAACATGGCTGGGTTTTACAGGTCTTCATACAATGGTGAGGATGGGTCGAAGAGATATCTTGCCACCACCCAGATGGAGCCTACAGATGCTAGACGGGCATTCCCTTGCTTCGATGAGCCAGCTCTGAAAGCAGAGTTCACCATCACTCTCATCGCGGATCACAAGATGACATGTCTGAGCAACATGGACGTGGCCTCAGAAGAGGAAGTGGACTCGAAGATGAGCGGTGGCAAGAGAAAGGCCGTCACGTTCAACAAGTCCCCTCTGATGTCAACCTACCTTCTTGCGTTCATTGTCGGCGAGCTCAACTGTATCGAGACCAACAACTTCCGTGTTCCGGTTAGGGTGTTTGCTCCGCCAGACCGAGACATTGAGCACGGAAGGTTCTCTCTGGACTTGGCTGCGCGGACCTTGGGTTTCTACGAGAAGAAATTCAACAGCGAGTTTCCTCTGCCCAAGATGGACATGGTGGCTATTCCCGACTTCAGCGCCGGCGCTATGGAGAACTGGGGACTTATCACATACCGGGTTGTCGATCTGCTTTTCGACGAAAAGACGAGCGGCGCATCCACCAAACAGAGAGTGGCTGAGGTCGTCCAGCATGAGCTGGCACATCAGTGGTTCGGTAACCTTGTCACTATGGAGTTCTGGGACGGCCTGTGGCTCAATGAAGGTTTCGCAACTTGGATGTCTTGGTATTCCTGCAACGCATTCTACCCGGAATGGAAAGTATGGCAAGGCTACGTGACGGACAACTTGCAAAGTGCTCTAGGCCTGGACTCGCTTCGAAGCAGCCATCCCATTGAGGTCCCTGTCAAGCGTGCGGACGAGATCAACCAGATTTTCGATGCCATTTCGTACTCTAAAGGCTCTTGCGTGCTACGCATGATATCGAAGTACCTTGGCGAGGAAACATTCATGGAGGGCATCCGACGGTATCTGAAGAAGCACGCTTATGGGAACACTGAGACTAGCGACCTGTGGGCTGCGCTAGCCGACGCAAGCGGCAAAGACGTCGAGAAGGTCATGGACATCTGGACGAAGAACGTTGGATATCCAGTCGTCACTGTAACAGAAGATGAGAAGGCAAACGCAATTCACGTAAAGCAGAACCGCTTCCTCCGGACAGCGGATGTCAAACCGGAGGAAGATAAGACGCTTTTCCCTGTGTTCCTGGGGCTGCGTACGGAGGATGGCATAAATGAAGATCTTACGCTCACAGACCGAGAATCTAACTTCAAAGTCAAAGACTTGGATTTCTTCAAGCTGAACGCGGATCACTCAGGCATTTACCGGACATCCTACAGTCCCGAACGGTTACAGAAACTTGGCGAGGCTGCTAAGCAAGGGCTGCTGAGTGTTGAAGACCGTGCTGGTATGATCGCGGACGCAGGTGCGCTGGCCGCTTCCGGCTACCAGAAAACTTCGGGCATCTTGTCACTGCTCCAAGGGTTCAGATCGGAGTCGGAGTTTGTAGTCTGGGATGAGATAACCACACGTATTGGCTCTCTTCGTGCCGCATGGACCTTCGAGGACGAAAACATCAAGGATGGCCTCAAGAAGTTCCAGCTCGACCTGGTCGGCAGCAAGGCACACGAGCTTGGCTGGGAGTTCAAGGACAGCGACGGACACATCGAGCAGCAGTTCAAGTCCCTTCTGTTCGGCAGCGCGGGTATGGCGGACGACAAGCAGGTCGTCAAGGCGGCGTTCGACATGTTCGAGAAATTCAAGAAGGGCGACAGGTCTGCCATACATCCCAACATTCGTGCTAGTGTCTACACCATCGTCCTGATGAATGGCGGGAATGAAGAAGTAAGTCTTTTAGTCCTATGCCCTTCCAGCATCGACATCGGAATTGCTAATTCAGGACGTCAGTATGATGCTATACTCAATGAATACCGCACCGCCAAGACGAGTGACGAACGCAACACCGCACTGCGCGCCGTTGGTCGCGCCAGGGACCCAGAGCTCATCAAGCGGACATTGAGCCTTCCGCTAAGCGACGAGGTCAAGGGCCAGGATATCTACCTGCCACTCGGCGGCCTGCGTACTCATAAGGAGGGCATCACGGCGCTATGGAAATGGATGACGGAGAACTGGGACGCCCTCGAGAAGAAACTGCCTCCCGGCCTTACCATGCTTGGCTCTGTCGTCTCCATATGCACGTCCAGCTTCACTAAAAGGGAGCAGATGCACGACATCGAGGAGTTCTTCAAGAAGAAGAGCACAAAGGGCTTCGATCAGAGCTTGGCGCAGGCCTTGGATGCTATCAGAGCTAAGGCGAGTTGGATCGAGAGGGATAGCGGTGATGTTAAGGCATGGCTGAAGCAGAACGGCTACCTGCAGTGAGAGTGTTCGCTGGCAGAGGGTCAGCGTTTCATCCTTAGGGCCTGGGAGCCGTCGGGTTGTACAGCTTGAAAGAGAGACTTTGTGCATAGACAACTTAGATCTGTAGATATCCGTCACTTTGACTAAGACTCCTTCTACAGAATTATTCTGCAAATCTGTAGTTTTCACAGTGTACGGTAATTTCGCACTAGGTAGGAATAGCCGATGCTGGAGACGCGACGTAATCACCCAACGGAGGTGGCTCAACAGCTTCAAGCTTCGCAAGCATGTGAAAGGCATACGTATCTTCGGACCGCGAACGTCGAGGATGCTTGATGATACTTAAATTCTCTTACCTGGTCTGCCTTCAAACTCGCGTAATAAGCACTCGTTTGACACCTTACATAATTCACGATGCATGATTTGCGATAAATTGACACAGGGAGGGTCGCCTCTACAGCATGCGAAGCAGCCCGGATCATTCCACTTTGCCATTTCCCCCGTTCATGGTCTCCGAGGAAGAACAAGATGTTAACATCGATGCATTGCGACTTTTGTCGCGTTCGCCGCATCCTTACCGCCGCCGCCGCACGAACGATACTCCCAGTACCCACGGATTTCCATCACCCTCAACCTTAACACCGGCGCACTCGGATTCAGAAAGAGCTAGCGCAACAACTCCCAACAACGGACAGACGTATAATCGGAGGACAGTCTCGAAGACTCCAAGTGAGAGCGGGACTGAGGCAGATGACGAGGGTTATGGCTTTGTGAAGGCATTACCGGCACCACCTCCCAAGCTGAGGAAGGGTTTAAGAGATGCTAGAGGAAGTGGCCTCGATGGCGGTATCACACCCCTCTTGACGCCATCACTCATTGAAGAGGAGGGTGAGAGGTCATCTCAAAGCTATTTCAGACAGCGACGGGCGGAGCGGGAGGCAGCCCAGCGCGCCACGGATGATGAGGCTAGAGCGGCGAAGGAGGAGAAGGTCAAGAGGAGGAGACGTGCTGAGCTGGTCCGGCGAGCTGCAGAGACTGCGCTACTTGGGGCTGTTGGAGCTACAGTGTTGGGTAATGCTTCAGTGTGGAACTCGGTCAAGTTTTGGTACAGAGGTATGGATTGGCTCTTCGGCGAGTTGTACGCCTGCTAAATATGCTTGCAGAGCCACTCCTCAGTCACCTCCTGATTGCGGTGGTCTTGTTCGCTCTGTATCCTATACGTCTGTTGACACGCACGGGTTCGCAACCAGCAACCTCTGTTGACAAACTCAAAGCTCGCATCCGAATTCCTGCAGCGTTTGATCCAGCACCTCTTCTATACCCACCGTTCCTACCGATTCTCGTCGCTCTGTCTCTTTTGCCGAACCGCACAAAATATCTATTTCCGAACCTTGTCCTCGGTCTTGCTACATTACCTTCAAGGCTCATTCCTGGCCACGGATCTGAATACTGTTACAATTCTGTGCATTGGTTTCTCTCAGTTCTACCTCTCCTCGCATTTCACGTCCCGGCGTGGTCCATTAGTCTGTCCTCCTCAGAGCCACACGTCTCTGAATTGGCGCCTTCCAACGAGCTACACCCGGAAACTATCGCGTCGTTATTTGCACTTCACCATGCGCTTCTACCTCCATTACAGTATCTTACGACTACTAGCTTGCTATCTGCCGAGCTTCAGCTTCTTTCTGTATCTTTGATCAACCTTCTTCTTTTTGCAAGCTCTCCTCAGATGGTAATCCTCGCTATCTTGCTATGGATTGGAGGTGTTGGCATTTTCGTGCTTTGCGGATCAGTACTGAAGTGGAATGTGGCATTGGCGCGCATCCCTCGGTGGCGGTTGAGACGCACCAGTCCTCCATCAAAGGCTAGGCAGCCTCTTTTTAAAATGCTGACAGAGGCCTTGCAACGCGATTTAGGCTTGAAGAAGGAAGAACGAGCTGTAGTGGACAGTGATGCAGATGAGGATGATCAGCAACAGCTCAAACGGACCGGAATAACTGAGCAACTCAGGTTGGAAATCTTGGATTCCCTCAAACCCGCTTCTCAGGCTGAGGATGGGTACGTCAGATCGGCTGTCGAACCGAGACACACCGAGAGCTTTCCTATCGAAGCAAAGGATGACTTCACTTTCTCTCCGTTAGCGAGAAGGCATACTTTACCAGGTCTCGACGGCCACGTACCAAATACTCGGCACTCTGCCCGGCCCAGCCATAGACGCAAAGTATCATCCGCAACGCATTCCTACCTGTCGTTGACACCAGCCCAAGCCACGACGAAAACTTTCCTTTACACCGGCTACGTATACACTGTAATCGTCTTCCTCGTCTTCGTTCCCATCAGAAAACTCGTCACCGTCTTCGCCCTCCACAACCACGAACCCTTCGGCTGGGCAATCAGCTACCTCTTCGGCAACATCCAACCTCTCCGCTTCCACATCGTCACCCACAACCTCGACTCCTGGATCCTCCTCCCACCACTCTATTCCAGCACCTCCACCACAGCTCACGGCCTCGCCCAAACCCTCCTCCCCTCCCCCCTCGGCCCCGCAAACACCCGCCTCCTAATCTCGACCTACTACCTCGCCATCCTAACCCTCGGCCTCCTAACCGTCCTCCGCCTGACCCCCCTCGCCGAAGTCGACACCCGGCGCAAAGTCTTCCACGGCATGATGGTCCTCATGCTCCTCCCCACGATCCCCATCGACCCGTCCTTCGTCGCGCTCGCGCTCGCCCTCGTCCTCGCCGCCTTCCTCCTGCTCGACCTCGTGCGCGCGGCGCAGCTGCCGCCACTGTCGCGGCCGCTGGCCCGCTTCCTCACGCCGTATGTGGATGGCAGGGATTTGAGGGGGCCGGTGGTGGTGAGTCATATCTTTTTGCTGGTCGGGTGTGCGGTGCCGCTTTGGTTGAGTTTGGCGGGACGGGGGACGGGGGGGGAGGAGCCGTGGGCGGGTTGGGAGGTTGAGGGGAGGGGGGTGGATATGGTGGCGGGGGTGGTGTGTGTGGGGATGGGGGATGCGGCGGCAAGTTTGGTGGGGAGGAGGTGGGGGAGGAGGAAGTGGCCGTGGGCTGGGGGGAAGAGTTTGGAGGGGAGTGTGGCGTTTGCGGGGGCGGTGATGGTGGGGTTGGTTTTTGGGAAGGTCTGGCTTAGGCTCGGCGGGTGGGAGGTGGGAAGGGTTGATTGGGGGAGGGTGATTGTGAAAGCTGGGATCTCGGCTTGCGGCGCTAGTTTTATGGAGGCCGTGTTGACCGGCGGCAACGACAACGTCGTGGTGCCGGTGGTGTTGTGGTTGCTTATCAGGGGCGTCGGGCTGTAGCATGACTGGGCTTCGGTTGTGCATGGGCTGGAAAGGGGGATGGAGTTCCTGGGTTCTGAAGAGCCTGATCTAGAGAACCGTGATGATGTGTTGTTGGATGAACCACAGCACTAATATTGCGCAGCTAATGCTGATGCGCAGATCTCCGTATGTGAGAGCTAGAAGCGGATCAGGTTCGTGAAGGACAAACTCTCGTGCAACGTTCGTCTTTACTGATAGAGACTCATGCCATGCAAGCTAAAGCACGTTCAAATCTATGAGCATCTAACTATGGACCACGGTTCAACACAGACCGACCAAGAACAAGACTGAAGGAACATGAGTTAACACAACCTTCAGTTGCATGACCAGTAAGATATGAACCGAACACGAATTCAAGATACGATGTTACTGATTGGTGCTCTTCCATCACTGGGAGTTGCCCAAGACATACACAAACCAATCAAACTCAAGCCCGACTAGACAAGCGTTGCCATTGCGGAGCATTTGGGGCATGTTGACAGCTCCCGATCCATGGATCCAGCCTACAACGTGACACACGAGGACACCCGAGTGGTAATAGCCCCTTGGAAGCCTCGACAGCTTGTTGGGAGATGAACGGCCATGTGACTGTCGGAAAGTCCAGGACAAACACCAGCCATGGGTGTCAGCGTACGCCATTAGCTGCCTGAATGTCGATAAACAGGGAGATAAGGCGGGCTGTCAGTCACAGATGGTGGCGCCGCTGGTCCCTGTCGCATCGGCCTCCCCCAGAGCGGATTCCCCGGAGGAAGTGGGAGATCAACGGCGAGACCAGCTCGAGCATCCTGGCGTGTTTGACTGTTTGTAACTTGTATGTGGCTATCGCGAAGAGTGGCAGAACGGAAGAGCGGTAAATTGGTACCACAGCCACCTCCTGCCACCACGGTGCACTTGCTGAAGCTGTGGCTCCGCGGCGCATCACACATGAATGCCCAAGAGAGCCTGGGAGATGTCTATCAAAGCCGTTGGATCTCTACTGAGATCTGCGTTGCTGAGCTGCTGAGCCCGCGCGTCATTTGGTCACGCACGCCCTGTCGCTCGGTCAAAGAGAATCACGACCCTTCACGTCTGATTGAACCTCATCTCGTGTTCTCCGCGCAGTGACTCGAGCGATACTCGCGACACCAGCACGCGATAGAGGGGAATCAATGTCTCCTGTTGTATAGGAGACCACCTCAGCTAGTACAGTACCCAACAGTCGGAGCTTTGTCGCTGCATTGGAGCTACGCGCAGATAAGGGCCTTGTACGAGTCACGACTCTCAACCGCCTCTACCTTACCCTACATAGCTCGCGCCTTCCTCCCCACACTCGACCCTTCCATCTACTACATACATTCACCTTCTTCACCCTAATACATTCTTCTATATGCCTTGCCGTTAACTTTATTTATTCCCTTCACGCCCCGCCCTGCCGCGCTTGGACAACTGCGAGCTCCGGACTAGCTCGTCCCTACTCACCACCTGCACCCTCATTCGTCGCTCTTTGACTCACCTGCCTTGATGGCTTAACACCCACCGTGTTCCACTTCACATATAGAACGACAACAGAAACATCCAGCACATGCATCGACCTTCGTAGACTCGTCATCTGATTTCAGCCTAACCCTGTCACTCGACCCATCGACGCCCTGCAGCCCTGCCTTACCTCACCTATCCGCCTACCTTTACCTCGACCTACCGCTAGAGGGCTCATGCACAACCACATCACAGCTACCTTATACCCTCACCTTGATTGGTAGCAGGAAGATAATCAGGTCCTGCCGAGTGCTTCGAGTCCCCACCTCTACACACCGCCATCATGGCATCTCGAACGCCTCCCCCGGCGCCCTTGCGGCGCGCGGCAACACAAGCTGAGCCTGCAGTCATGGTCGGCCCCTTTCAGCGGCTAGACGAGATCGGCAAAGGGAGCTTTGCAAATGTATACAAGGGCAAGCACGTGGTAAGTGGTAGTCCCGATGGAAGAGACGATACAACTTCCTCCGCAACATCATCTGTCGTCATGTCCACCATGGCTCTCCAAGACCTGTCTTGCGTTGTCTGCTCTCCTGTTAGTTCCAAGATGGCTGACAGCTCTCTTAATCTTACAGAAGAAGGGATCCTATGTCGCCATCAAGTCCGTCCAGCTATACAAGCTCACCAAGAAGCTCAAAGAGAACTTACTCTCGGAAATCAAGATACTCAGAAGCCTACACCATCCGCACATCGTCGCTCTGATAGACTGTCAGGAAGGCTCATCACATATGCATCTCGTCATGGAGTTCTGCGAGTTGGGAGATCTCTCGCAGTTCATCAAGAAGCGTAGCTCGCTGGGCAGTCACGAGGCAACCGCCGCCATGATCAAGAAGTATCCGAATCCTCAAGTCGGCGGCCTTAACGAAGTCGTTGTGCGCCACTTCCTCAAGCAGATTGCGAGCGCCTTGGAGTTCCTGCGGGCTAAGAACTACGTACACCGAGACATCAAACCGCAAAATCTTCTGCTGATTCCATCGCCGCGGTGGTACGCTGAACATGGTCAGGAGGTGCGGCCTTTCACGGTTGATGACAACTCCTTGGTACCCGCTGCGGGCATCGACACGTTACCGATGCTCAAGGTCGCCGACTTTGGCTTCGCTCGTGTGTTACCCCAGACCTCGCTAGCCGAGACACTGTGTGGTTCCCCGCTCTACATGGCCCCTGAAATTCTTCGGTATGAGAAGTACGATGCAAAGGCCGATCTTTGGTCCCTTGGAACTGTTCTACACGAGATGATGGTCGGCAAGCCACCGTTCCGTGCCAACAATCATGTGGAGCTGCTTCGGAAGATTGAGAAGCAAGACGACAAGATCAAGTTTATCGAAGGCCTAATGATCAGTGACGGAATGAAGAAACTCATACGCGCATTACTCAAGAAAGCACCTACCGAGAGGATGGGTTATGAAAGTTTTTTCCAAGACGAGGTTGTCAAAGACGATATACCAGGTCTTGTAGGCGAGGACAGGCCGAGAGAACCCGAGAGCGAACCACCTGTGCTCAACAGAGGCGTTCCAAGCAATACTGAGACTGAGCCGAGGCCACTGAAGGAAGAGACAAGGCGACGGTCCGACAGTGGTCGAGCTCCAATGAGTATGGGGACTACGCCACCGACAGGAGCAGTCAGACGGACACCATCCAATGCTCAAATCTCTCGAACCCCACCAAGACCTTCGTCTCGCGAAGGTCGCCTCAGCAACTCGCCCTTACCTATGACTGAAAGACAGTATTCTGGACAGCGTGAGCGACGTCCACCAATGACGAGCCATGCGACCGCACCGGCTCGCCAGGTCCAGGTGCAAGATCGTGGGCCACCAACCCCGACCTTGGCCATGCAGGGACGCAACGGTCGCACCTCATCATCTCCGAGCTCATCTATGCTAAGGGAGCATTTCGAACGTGAGCGTGCACCGCAGCGACCAGATGACAGGGCACTCAGGGAAGCACGAGAGCGCGCCGCCCAGGACATCGCGTTCGAGAGGGACTACGTGCTTGTCGAGAAGCGTGCCGTTGAAGTTAACGCTTTCGCCGATGAGCTTGCTGCCAGTCCTCAATTGCAGCGAGGCTACCAGGACAATCAAGTATCGCCTCGCGGAGGTGCTATGGTACGTCGCGCTACAACACAGGGAGCACCCGCCTCAACGTCTGGAGCGCAAGTCAACCCGTCTCGTGCAATCCAGATCGCTACGGGTAGGCAGCGTCCAGAGCACCAGCGCACAAGCTCCTACGAGAGGCGTTATGGTCCTACTCCCACGTCTGCGACGTCTGCTATCTCCAAAGCGTTGAACATGGCCAACATACGGCTTTTTGGCTTAGGGTTCTCCCCGCCTACAGGCAAAGGCCCGTCGCCACCACAAGGATACACAGCCTTTCCAACATATCCTACTGCGCAAGGAAACGTCTTGATGATTGGAGATGGAGGAAAGACGCCCCTTGGTAAAGACGAAGACTCTCGAGCTGTCATTCTTGCTGAAGAGCTCGCCACAAGGAGTGATGTTGTATACGGGTTCGCCGAAGTCAAGTACAAGCAGCTTCTTCCAATCACCCCGTCCAATGACCAAGGGCTTGGTCTCGGTCTCACTGGCAAGAACTCTAGTGAGACTGATGCCGCCGAAGACGACGACCTTACCGTCGATGCCGTGGTCACGATTGCAGAAGAGGCACTGGTTCTCTACGTCAAAGCCCTTGCTATCCTGACTAAGTCGATAGATGTAGCTGGCACATGGTGGGGCCAGAAAAATCGTGGTGAAGTCATCGGCGAATCTGCATCGCCTCGTGCTCACTCTCCTAGAACCAGTCTCGCTGCCATCGGGACTCGTATGAGCAATGTAGTGCAGTGGGCCCGCAACCGTTTCAACGAGTGCCTCGAAAAGTCAGAATATGTGGGCCGCAAGCTCATAGAGGCACAGAAGAACCTGCCACTGGATCACCCAGGTCATCCAAACAATCATCCTTCAGCGTCGAGCTCGGGTACTAGCATTGGCACTTCCGCCGAGAACATCACGTTGACATCTGGAGTCACTGCGGAGAAGCTGATGTACGATCGAGCAGTTGAAATGAGCCGTGCTGCTGCTGTCAACGAGCTTGTCGGCATGGATCTTGCTGGCTGCGAAATATCTTATGGAACTGCTATCCGCATGCTTGAGGCAATTCTGGAGGACGACAATCAGCCGTCCGGCCGCAAGGACAGCGACAGTAAGAAGGGAGCTAAGCAAGAGGATGAGAACATCAATGGCCTAGACTCGGCGGACCGTCAGACGGTGATGAAGCGTAGGTCATCTTGATCTGTGAGTATTGATAGGACTGACACCGGCGTAGTGGTCGAGGGCACGAGAGCACGCTTAAAAGCTCTCAAGAGAAAGATCGAGATCCAGAAAGCATCGAAGAGACCACCCCTTACTCCCGCTCCTACTGGACAGCCTTCGAATAGAAGCTCCCCTTCGACCACACCTCAGGTCGCTAACACACCTCCAAGGTGACCGGTTTTCGCCGCATGAGTCAGCCACATCAATTCCTCAGGGGCCCCTCGTGCAGCAGCTGGAACAGCAGCCTCCTTTCTAACCTTCTTGCCTTTTAACATCTTCCTTCGTTCATCTCTTCTTCCTCAGCCTCTCATTTGCATCTTTTGGTTACCATCTACGGCACAAAGGCGTTTCTACCGGCGTTCCCATGGCATTCTCTCTTACTCTCCCATCTACGGCTTCAAATTGACTGGCATTGGCATCTGCATGTATTCGGGTTTTGGTGGGCGCTCTGGGTTTTACGGAGTCCATCACGAAGGGGGGAATGATACCACAGTCGAACAGACGCTAGCATCGGGGCAGAGAGCGGATGCTATGACGCGTTACAGGCGATGTTGGATTTGTGCGGCGCGCGACTTGACGCTTTGTTGTCTTTCAGCCGTCTTCGGGTTTCAAGCGGTATTTCGTTTTATTGGATTTGAGGCGGGCGGGTGTGGGCTCTCACGGTGGGGGCTTGGTGTGTGTGTGGCGAGGATTCTGATACTGCTGTTGCGCGGCACAGAGGAAGTGAAGAGGCAGGGGCTAGACAGAGTTGTATAGGCAGAAACTGGACACCTACGAGACGTATGTTGTAGTACACGTATAATTACGCCGCCACACCACCTGGCGCTCTGAGACCGTACAACTTCTTGAGTTATTATTATAATATCACAAATCCCACTGTCGTGAAGGTTGTTGGTGCCACACCATGGGCGTGTTTTATGCAATTCGCCGGCCGGAGTTATCGCCGAGGTTCACGGCTGCTTATCACATCTATCCGTATTCGAGACCGCAATTGTGTAGACCTCCCACATAACCAGCTAATTCAGAAAGCTGGCGTAGCTCATTCAACCCATTGTACCAGAGAACCCTCCCTCACAACAATGGTAGCACCCAAGACGAAGACGCTCTTCACCATCCCAGCGGGATCTGGCTCCGTCACCTGCACCGAGCCCGCCGACAAAGTCTACCTCCTCACCTTCGACTTCCCACCAGACAACCGCCTAACAACTGTACCTCCCCTCCCCCTCCTCCTCCCTCTCAACCACCCCACTAACCCCCCCTCCCACCCCAGGAGTTCTGCCAAACCCTCCTCCTAGCCCTCAGCATCCTCGAGCACCGCCACCCCCCCGGCGTCCTCCTCACCACCTCCGCCCTCCCCAAATTCTACAGCAACGGCCTCGACCTGTCCCACGCGCTCTCCACGCCCTCCTTCTTCCCCGCCTCGCTGTACCCCCTCTGGCGCCGGCTGCTGACCTACCCGATGCCCACGATTGCGCTGCTGAACGGGCACGCTTTCGCGGGCGGGCTCATGCTGGCGGCGTTCCACGACTACAGGCTGATGAACCCGCACCGCGGGTATCTGTGCCTGAATGAGCTGGAGCTCGGCGTCGCGCTGCGGCCGCCGATGGCGAGTGTGTTCCGGCAGAAGTTTGGGGGGCAGGTGTTTCGGGGGCTGGTGCTGGAGGCCAGGAGGTACAAGGCGCTGGAGGCGTTGGGGGAGGGGCTGGTGGATGGGGTGGGAGGGGTCGAGGAGGCGCTGGCGTATGTGGCGGAGATGCGGCTGGTGGGGAAGGGAGGGGGGGTTTATGGGGTGTTGAAGAGGGAGATGTGGGGGGAGACGGTGGGGTTGTTGGAGCGGGATGGGGGGATTAGGGAGGGGCAGGTGGGTGGGGGGGAGGGGGAGAGGGAGAGGGAGGAGCAGGTGCAGAGGGTTGTGGCTTGGGAGAGGAGTCAGAAGGCGAAGCTGTAGGGTTTCGGTTGCGTGGCCGGGCGTAGTGGCTTTGATATAATATTCTCATTGTCCATGCAAATTCTGATTGGATCACATATTTTTAATACTGAGGGTCGCGAGGGTTTACTAACGCGGCCAATCCTGTCATGCTGAAAACGACCTAAAGAGTGCCATGACAGTCATAACAAACGCTCGAAGCAAAACACCACTGAAGTGACTCGAAGAACAAGTTGTGCAACGTGAAGGAGAATCTCCCCTGCACACACCAGGGCAACATTCCCTCATCAAGCAGGACCTTGTCATCTTGCTGCGCACAGAGCCAGAGTTTCGGTCGTGAAGAGAGATTTGTGGTTCATCATTGCGCAGCAGCCGTCATCCTGTTGCGGTGCATGGATGTATTCAGCCTGCCCACAATTGCAAGGAATAGCGCCTGCAAGTCGCGTTATCATAATAAGTATGAACAAACGGCTGACTAGAGGTGTATCGTGATGAACTTACCACCACAGCAGGGCCAGAAATGATTATCATTCACGGGTATCACGTAGTCGAATTTGCCGTGTGGCGTGCTATAGTGTATCTTGAGTGGACCGTTAATGGACGTGTCATCGTACCTCAGGCCGTATCCGTCGATGCATGGAATGGAGTTGCAGTTGTCTCCATAGCAGAGCCCGTCACATGTTTGGACTGAGTTGTCGACGAGCGTGAGCGACATCGACCCTCCGACTGGACCGGTGCGTAATTGTCCCCAGACAACCTGGCGGCGAGATGAACTCAGAAGGATGCGAAACGGCTGTAAGATGATGCGCCAAGAGAACGTCAAATACAGGGGTATATACACATGACAAACAACTCCATGTTTAGATACTCGGGGACTTCCAATAGTTTCTTCAAAAGAAACCGACGCCGCTCAGATCATCGCAGGTTTGTCATCTTCAGAATATCGTGCCGCGCAAAGAACGAGCGGTTCCGCTTGCCAAATACATCTGTACGCGCCGAATTAGATGCCATTGACTGTTACGTTCCGGATGGTGGAAGTGATTGCCCGACATTGCCGAAGCATGTTTGTGCGGGAGAAAGGAGGCGAGAAGCAGAAGCAGAGAATAGTACTTACACAACAGTATCGTAGACAGGCACACCACGACCTGCACGCTGGCAATGGCGAGGAAGATGGGCTTAATGCCATGCCTCACCAACCAGTCATACCCGCTGAACGTCAGCCCGAAGCTGAAGATGTTCTTAAAGATCATCATGCACGTGAACGCCTCGACCGCGATCTCTCCTGCAAACAGGCACCGCAGTAGTCAGCTTACGAACCTCATTCTAGAAACCCAGACACCATCGCAGCCAGAGGTAAAGAAAACACGAACGGAAAAAAATAACCGAAAAACAAAAGACTCACTGTGCGCATCAACGATATACAAACTCCCCGCCACCGCCCCCACCACCATCCCCGCAACCACGCACCCGAAAAAGAAGTCCGGCCAAAACCACCCAAACCTCACCGTGTCCGCACTGGTCACCCCAAACCCGTACAACCCCGCACAACCCAGCACCCCCTGCACCGCCACCAGCGCCGGCAGCCGGAACTCGGGCTCCCACACCCCCCCATTGAACCGGCGGGTCAGCCAGCGGGGCACCGTATCGGCCAGCGCGCCCGCCGCCGCGAACCCGACCAGCGCGCCGACGAAGGCGCCGGTGTACATGTAGCCCGTCTGGACCTCGTCGAAGAAGAGCGGCGGGCCGAGCATGATGGCGGCGAGCACGATGCCGATGAAGACGGTCCAGCCGATCAGCGTGCCCTGGATCAGGCAGGCCCAGAGGATGGCCGGGTGGAGGAACAAAGGGAAGGGGCGCAGGAGGAGCTTCCAGTATGTTTCGTCGGTTTTGCGGCCGTTGAAGGGGAGGAGGCTGCGGGCGAAACTGGTTTTGGTGGGGACGGAGGGCACGGTGCTGTCCTGAGCTTTCAGGTGCCGGATGTCGCTGTCGGCTGCGCCGTATTTGTTGATGGAGCTGTTGTTGCTGTGGGAGGCGCGGACGGCGGCCTCGGTGTCCGGGTTGCTGTTGCGGTCGTCGGGGGAGAGCTCGAGGCCCGCGCCGTTGTTGTAATGCCTGTCCTGCGTGGTCGCGGTGTCGGTGTCCAGATACGCCTGGCGCCGGAACGCCGTCTCGGGCACGAAGAACACCACGACTGGCAGCAGCACGGCCGAGAAGATCGTGACGAGATAGAACGTCCACTCCCACCCGATGCTGTGCGTTATCTGCCCGGGCGCCGTCAGCCTTCAGCTTGCCCCCACATTCCAGCTCCAGCTTCACTCCAGAAGAAGCAGCGCACTCACCTTCCCCACAAGAACCGGCGTGAAAAACGCGCCCCCAAACAGCGCCAGCGTCGTCACAGCCATCCTCTTTCCCCTCTCATGCACGCAATACAAATCCCCCACACTAGCATTCACCAGCGCCTCAAACGGCGCGAGCCCCACCCCCTGAAAAATCCGCGCCCACAGCAAACTCTTGTAACTTCCCCTACTCGCGCCCGCCCACGCGCTGCTGAAAATCACGATGACAGTGCCGAGCAGGTAGAGGTGGCGCTTCCCCCAGACGCGGGCGGACGGCACGAACAGTATCCCGCCGACGCCGACGCCGAGGAGGTGGTAGCCGGTGAGCAGGGCCATGGCGGTGAAGGTGCGGCGGAAGTGGAGGGCGAGGGTGAGAGTGTTGGCAGCGAGGAGCGGGGAGAGGGTCGAGGCGATGACAGCGATGAGGGAGAGGACGGCGAGGAGGAGGTCCCGGCGCCAGAGGGGCCAGTTCTGCGGGGGAGTGTTAGAGGTGCTGGGTACGATGGTGTGGAAGTGGCCAAGGAGGTGAGACGTACGAGAGGGTCGTTTGGATCATCGCTGGGTTGGGGGACTGTGGGGATGGTGAGTTAGCGGCGCGGAGCATTGCGGTGGAGTGAATGGGGAGGCGGTGCCTTTGATGATGGGATGGGGACCACTGAGGTCGTATTTCAGGTTCGGGTTGAGAGGTTGGTGTTCGGAGCGCTCCAGCGATTGCTCTTCGAGGATCACAGTGCCTGCTCGCCGTTAGTAGGTCTCCCTTGCGTTGGTGAGTCTTCAGTATGTACCAGGCACGTGCTGCAGCTTGGTGTCTTCAAGCACCCCAAGACCCATATTGTCGGTCGCTTCGTGGTGAATCACGTCTCGTTGTCTTCGATAACGATGACGCGCATTGCGATACAGGTGGAGTGGAGAGCAGCTCGTATATAAAAGTAGGATGGGGGCCAAGCTCTACAGGGTGAGGCTGTGTCTCGCACTGCAAGCGCGCTGGAGATCCTTCGGCGCTATCGGATTTATGCCGCATTCACTGAACAGCCGCATCATCTCGGACGTGTCGAGATGGGCTCTATGATACACCACTTGATCTATTCGACTACAACCATAAAGGAGTACGTCGGCACGTTGGGGTTCTTTAGACGTGAGATATCATTGACCCTCGGAGCCTGCACGCTTATCGTCCACTTCCCGATCTGCTCAGAATCTTGTTCGCATCATTCCTTACCTCTTCCGTGATCTCTCTCGCGCTCATGGCCTTTCTGACAAGCCCTATACCTGTTCCAGCGTACGTTGTCATCCTGCCCTTTTCACCCCAACCAGCATCGCCCGACTTCATAGCCTCAGCGTAAAGCTTCCTGTTCTCCTCCGTGTCCATCCCAGCTGTCGCATCGTGGTAACTCTGGTTGACGACACCACGTCCACCGTATCCTTTCGGCCAATCTATGGTGCCTCTGAGGATGTCGTACACGCCGCTTCTAATCGTAGTCTGGCCACCATCAGAGGCGCGCAACACCTCGTCCCGGTAGCCCTTCGCGATGTTCGCTTCGTGAGCTGCCAGGTACCGCGTACCCATCACGACTCCCGCCGCACCTAGGACCACACTGGCAGCGACACCGCGCCCCTCCGAGACGCCTCCAGCAGCAACCAGCACAGGCAGGTCATCCCCGAACTCCGCCTCCAGCGCGTCCGCGACCTCAGGGAACAAACTGATGATACCCGCTCCTTTCTCCAGCCCATGTCCACCCGCGTCACTGCCCTGCACAACAAGCACGTCTGGCCTACACTCCCGCACAACCTCAACCGCATTCTCCACATTCCCGACCTGGATCCAGATCTTCGTCGCGCCCTGCGTCGCCTCCCTCGTCCGCTGTGTCCACGTCACCAGGTCGGACAGCGCGCGCGGCGCGAAGAACCAGGCTGCGGCGGGTTTATACTTGGCCATGGCGTCGCAGGCGGTCGTGAGGTCGGCGCCCCAGAGGAGGAAGCCGACGCCGACTTGGAGCGTGTCATCGCGGGTTGGGAGGGAGGATGATTGGAGGAGCTGCTGGGATTCTTGGAGGAGGGCGGAGAGGTCTGAGACGTCGCTGCCGGCGCCGAGGAAGCCTAGACCGCCTGTTGATTGGGGTTAGCTATGGGCGCGTTTGAATAGGCTGTATGTCATAGTTCTACTGGAGGGGTACAGTGGAGGCCAGGTGAGAACGTACCTGCACGTGAGACCTCAACTGTCAGCGGGGCAAGCGCGATCAAGCGCATTGGCGCGCACGCAACCAGAGGCGTCTGGATCCATGGGTAGTCTGCTTTAAGGCGGTCTACTGCAGACATTCTGGAAGAACTGTCGTTGAAAATGTGTGAGTTTGGAAGCCATGTTAAAGATGTAGGAGTGAGTCAGGGACGATGTCGCGGGCATTTGTCAATTCCGAGGTGTGAGATGCGGGACACGCCGGATGAGCATCCGGGGCATGGAACGGTTGACTTTGCCATGACTCGACTTGTTGCCCATACGACAGAATTGCAAGAACATAGAGTAATATGGCCTAATAGGCGTGTAGCCAGGTTGATCAGCCCATCTAAACGTTCCCAGGTATTCGACAACAGGGCAGCGGACGGCTGTTCTCCACGTGATGTGGGGTGCATTAGCGCAGTCGGGAAGGCTTGCAGGGGTCCAAATGTCTTTGTCTCTATCTGCGTCGTCAGTCGCTCTCGACTCTGCTCTCCATCATCGCTGCCCGGAGCAGCATCACCGTCGTCAACCTCCATTTCTACCCGTGTACGAGTACTTATAGACCGCGCTGAGCCTACGTTTTTGGCCTTGTTCGTTGCGGAGTTGTTGGCGCCGTCGTAAGAGGGTTACGCGCAAGTGAGCGTGGGAAGTTTTCACTATGAACGCGCCAGATAGGTCAGTAAAACTACGTGAATCTCATACCCCTTGCCGGACTGTGAAATAGCAGTTCTGCACGTGGTGCTACTCTTATGATTTCACTTCATATCTGCAGATTTATGCTCACTCATTCGATGATGGTTTAAGTCTTATTTTTCTGAAGACAGCACACTTCCTCAAACACTTTTCTGAGTCTTTCACTTCATTCTGTATCCTCTAAAGTACTTCTATCCGTCTCTCAACCTCCCCTGCCGTTTTCACATTTTCAAAACTATCTATTTCACACCACCACAATGCCGAGAGATGCTTACGAACCCCCTCCTGACAGACACGAGCTCTACCTCCTCGATGACTCCAAAGGCGAGAAGATAGCAACCTGGGAGCTCGACACTCGTAAGCCCCCCTTCTCCCTCGCCCCCTCCCCCTCTCCCACCCCTCCACTAACCCCCCACCCCTCCTCCCGCAGGCGTCCCCAACACCGCCATCTTCACCTTCAACAAAGAAGACCACACGCTCGGCAACCTGCTCGCCTCGCGCCTGCACAAGTACCCCTTCGTCACCTTCTCCGCCTACAAGACGCCGCACCCGCTGTTCGCGCGCTTCGAGCTGCGCGTCTCGACCGACGGCAGCGTCGCGCCTAAGGAGGCGATCGTGCAGGCGTGCAGGGATGTGGTGCAGGATTTGGATGTGCTGAGTCGCGAGTTTACGAAGGAGTGGGAGTTGAAGAAGATTGCGAATACGGGGAGGGAGTTGTGATGGGGGCGGGAGGGAAAGGTGGGGTGGGAAGGTGGGGAGTTGGCTCTTGGCGTTCCTGCTTGGGAGGAGATTCGATTGTGACTGAGAGATGAGGACACTTGGGCGTTTGAAGGGTTGGTTTTGGTCTTCGTGGGGAGACGGCGGCGGGGAAGTAGAGCAAAAGCAGATCGGATTCATCGGATGTTGAGTGAGCTTCTACGCCTCAGACCGCAGCAAATATCAACAATCAGTTCACACCATCAGGCATGCTTTGGTTTCAGGAGCGGACTTCAACGATTTTCTCTTTGGTTTTAGGCCTTTGAGATGAAGCTCAGCCTAGGCTGCATAGCAAGTCGCATCCGTTGCTCCTTTCAGCAACCTCTCTCTGAGCGACAGTTCAACGACCGCGTTCCCACCATTCGGGGAGACAGCACGCCAAACAGGCATGCATCCGCCTCGTACAAGATTCCCTCCCACTCATCTCTCGACACAGGCAGCAAAGCCAGCCTGATACTGTATGCGAACACAAACACTTTTAGATAGGAAGGGTTCTGAATGGAGCCCAGTGTCTCTCACTTCTCCCGAATCTTAGGCTTCCGCTTCCTCGCCTCAGCATTCTGGCTCGGTGCCGTCGCGGTCTTGAGGAGCGCTTCCTCGCTGGCATCAGGATCGACCTCGTCGCCATACACGTCGAGCAGCACGACCTCGTCGCCCTTCCTGCCCAGCACACGGCCGAGAGACTGGTTGTACGCCCAGATGGGGAGGCGGAAGAGGACGGTCTGGTAGATTGTTGGCTTGGGGATTTCCTCGACCTGTGATTGCATGTCAGATCAGTTGAGGGGAGTTTGTGAGTGTGGGATGTGTGAGGTGGGCTACACGCACGTCCAGGAGATACTCGTGGATCTGGCCGTCGTCCGTCTCCTCTTCCAGATACACGTTCCCGACCGAGTCAACGATCAACACCTTCCCATTCTCAGCTACGACGCGTTTCTTCGCGCCCGTCGGTCCCGACGTGAGTTCCGCCTCGACCGGCGTGCTGATGCCGGACGTCTTCGCCGCCTTCACCGCCTTAGGATTCTTCGCAGCCTTCCGGTTCTCCTTCTCCTGCTGCCTCTTCTGCCGCCTATTCCAGTTCATCGCAGCGCCATCCTCATTCACATCCGCATTCACCTCATTCGGCGGCGTCGCAGTCGCCTCCGCATCCACCCCCGGTATCCCCTGAATCCCCACCCCGTTCCCCCACGCCATCTGCCTCGCGTGCCGGACATACCGCTCGACGAAGTCGCGCTGCCTCTTCCAGCTCAGATACATGGCGCCATAGTGCGCGAGGCCGCCGACGACCACGAGCAGGCCCACCAACACTGAGCCTATCCCAGGCCGGAACCGCTGGTAGTAGTAGCCCGTGCCGCGCCACTTCGGGAAGCCGTTCCGCAGGAAGTAGTCATACCTGTCCCGGCGCTCCGGCGTCTGCAGGATGTCTGCCGCGACGGACAGCAGCTGGAACCGCTTGTCCGCCTCCTGGGTGAACTTGTCGAGCTCGCGCTGGGAGGGGTGCTTGCGGACGGTGACGCCCGGCTTCTTGTTCTTGGGCTTGTTGGTGCCGGGCTTGGGCTGGGCGGTCGGTTTGGCGTAGGTTGCGAGGTAAGCCTGGCGGGCCTTGTCGGGGTGGATCTGCTTGGATTTCTTGCGGTAGGCGCGCTGGATCTCGATCTGTGAAGCTGAGGAGGACACGCCGATGAAGTTGTAGAAGGTTATGTCGGGGCCTTCGGAGGAGGCGACTTCGTCGCGGACGCGGAAGATTTCGTAGTCTGGTGGTTCGGTTAGGTTGGGTTTCCAAGTACAGTGAATGTTGATTTTGAAACGTACCTTCTACCGTCCAGGCGGCCACGAGTGTGACGAAGGCGCCGACGAGCAGCAGCGTCAATTTGAGGCCTCTCATGTTGCTGGAGGCAGTGGGTGAGAAATTCTAAAAGGAGTAGCACAGTTCGTCCACGTATATGCAAGCTCCAAGGAACCAGGACGCGATGCGTGTTTAGTGTGAATCGTGGTCCAATCAGGAAAAAGGACTCTTCCGACAATGGATTATCCTTCAGCTTGCTTTCCCACAGTATTTGCACGCTTCAGCATCCTCTCGTCCCCTCACCACCGCTAGAGAATTGACTGCTTTTCTTCTACGACAGAGAGAAGGATGTAGACAGAGTGTTTTGGTGGTTGTGCGAGAGGGTCGATTCTTGGTGTGTGCGCTCCTCCAAGCTTGTGGGGTTGAGGCGGAGTGTGGCTTGACCCCCCCTCCCCCTGTCCTCGTTCTCCTGGCTGAGCCTCAACTTTTTATGGAACGCTGAACTCTGTCCTCCCTTACGCCTGCACACATATTTTCCCACGAACAGGACGCGCTCAAAATCCAAGTCTGCCTAAATCCTCCACGTATTCGCCGCGTAAGCATTTTTCTCTTCGTATGAGTTTGCTCGTCCCGCACGCTGCTGCCTCCTACGCTTCCTCTCACTCTTGCGCACGCGCCCAACAAGGTAGTCGCCTAGCATACTGACCTTAAGCTCCTGGTAGACACTCCTCCACCACACTTTCACGACACATCCAACTATGGCACGCCTGAGTATTCCTCTCGACGCTCTAACGTCGCGCCTCAACTTCGGGAGCCGCTTCGACAGCGTGCGCTCCCAGTCGATAGCCTCCCGCTTCGCCAACCTGAAGCCCATCTCCGAGTTCTTCGACATCAAGCGGCTGTCGAAGCCCGCGAACTTCGGAGAAGTGCAGAGCCGCGTCAATTACAACCTCGGCTACTTCTCCAGCAACTATGCCGTCGTCTTCGTCATGCTCAGCATCTACAGCCTGCTCACCAACCTACTCCTTCTCTTCGTCATATTCCTGGTCGTCGGAGGCATGTACGGTATTGGAAAACTAGGCGGTGCAGATCTGGACGTCGGCTTCCTACGCGCTACACCCTCGCAGCTCTACACCGCTCTCTTCGTCGTGTCCGTGCCTCTGGGCTTCTGGGCCTCTCCAATCTCGACAGTGCTCTGGCTCATCGGCGCCAGTGGTGTGAGCATCCTGGGTCACGCTTCGTTCATGGACAAACCGATCGAGTCAGCTTTTTCCGAGGAGGCGGTCTAGGTGGTCGGCCGCGAACTCCATACGCTTTGCCCCCATGGGGAAGACCATCAGGGGGAAGTTCGGGGAGGAGACAGAGGGGATGGGAGGGACAGCATCACAGGAGGTTCCAGGAGGTGGATAGCGACGATGACGATGGGCAAGGCGTTATTCTGGATCCCTCTTTGCACAAGCCCCAGCGTTTTATTTCTGACCAGTTGTACTTCAATGACGATTTGAGGGCTTCACCGGAGTACGAGGCTCTGGCGTACGGCGACGACTGTGGGTATTCTGACGACGAGTACGGGTACGGAGAGCATGGTCCTACAGTGCAGATGGCTCTGAGGACTCAGGAGGACGTGGTATTACAGAGCGCGTTGGAGAAGATAAGCAGAGCGAAGGCGAAGGGCAAAGCGAACGTCAATCTTACTCACGAGGAGTTGAATGCCTTGGAGCGCCGGAGATCCTATGACCAGGAAACCCAGGCGACCAGGCGGCCAGCGAAAGGGAAAGGGAGTACTACAAGCAATGCCAACAGCAGCACGCGAGCCAAGAAAGAGAAGAGCACGAAGAGGGGCTTGTTCGGGTCGTCGCCTTCCTCCAAGTCTAAGAGCGCCAAGTCGAGTAAAAGCTCAAGAGATACGACTCCGACCCACAGCACTGCCCCCACACCGCCTCCGGGCTTCGTCCTGCGCGACGCTGGCGGCATCCCAACCTTTGTCCCGATCGGCTACTACAACACTCCCCTTCCAAATGAACGGCCAACATCATCTCCGTCCCGCCCCTCATCCGGCCGAAACTCTCGCTCTGCCTCCAACAGCAGCAGCAGCCGCCACCACCAACGCAGCTCCCCACCTGCCCCATCTCACGACCCTCGCCAGCCGCCCTACCCCGACCCACGCTACTACGACCCGCCCTTCCGCCCTCCACCCCCACCCCGCACGCCCTCCCTCACCGACGACCCCGACGCCCTCTACAACCCGCGCTCCCGCTCCCGCACCGTCTCTACCCCAACCACGCGCCCCTACCCCGTCGACGCCTTCACCGCGCGCCCCACCCCGC
This sequence comes from Botryosphaeria agaves, assembly GCA_022813555.1. Lineage (NCBI taxonomy): Eukaryota > Fungi > Ascomycota > Dothideomycetes > Botryosphaeriales > Botryosphaeriaceae > Botryosphaeria > Botryosphaeria agaves. The sequence goes on along the minus strand of JAKLMF010000006.1, from coordinate 6,102 downwards.
CGTTGCCTGCAGCGCAACAGCAGCCCGGGTATCCTTTCTCTCCGCATCCACCGCAGCCGCAGCCGCCCTACCCGCACCACGCCCAGCACCCGCAGACCCGCCGCGTCGCGTCCGGCCCGGCGGACGTCCACTACTCGAACATCCTCCGCCGCGTGCCGGTGCCGCAGCAGCAGCACCACCCGCAGCCGCCCGGCGCCAGGCTGCCGCACAGCTCGAGCGAGCCGGCGCTCGGGTATAGACTGCAGCCGCTGGACCCGGAGACGAGTAGTGAGAGCAGTGAGGATCCGCATGGGCAGGGGGTGCAGGTTGAGGTGCTGGCGGAGCCGGGGGGTGGGTATGCGGTTAGGACGGCGAGTAGTGGGAGTCTTGCCGCGGGGGGTGGCGGTGGCGGTGGTGGTGGAGGGGGAGCGGGGAGCTCGTGGGCGAGGAGGAGGCGGTAAGGTTGTCGCCATCTCTTCTGGTCTTGTGTTTCGACGACTTCACTTCGGTCTTGTTTTCGTACAGCCTTGTCTTTCCTTTTCCTCTCTTCCTTTCCGTTTCGGTTATTGTTTAGAGAGATTCCGGCGGCATGGCCTACTACACATAATGGGCATCACAGGGCAAAAACGGCGGTGAGGATGGAAAACGGATGTTTCTTTGCTTGTACTGTGTTCTTCCCTTCTACAAGCTTTAATAATACCCTATGCATCTTCGCCAAAAGCGCATTTCTTAATAACCCAACCCACTCCGAACATGAGTTCGCGAAGATCTTGATTGGTGGGCCGAGAGCTGTGATGACCAACACGCCAGTCAACTGGCCCTTTTCCTATGCTCCTGTCATGACCGTCCGGCCATTGCAATCCAGCTACATCACCTGCAAGTGTACTGCTCGTCCTGGGTGCGACTGAGGCCGGCACGACAGAAGCTGCCGCTGTCATGACCCTTGCGAACAGAGGGATCAAAGGAAAGATGTTGACACAGATTTCTTCATTTGCTGAAGTGGCACTCGCGGTATCAAGTCTATCTGATCACACTGTCGCGTGGTACTTGTAAGGCTGAGCCATAGCGTACGGCCGAACCCGTAGCCCCCACCTTGGCAAAACCCGTTGGTCGCGTCATAAGCATTCCAGCTTCCCGTGCGAAGCCGACAAACAACAAAATCACTCTCAACACCCCAGTTTACCTTTCTTCCTCCCCACTGCATAATCTACAGACATTTTAATGAGCTAGCTATTTCCTACCATCTACATATCCAGCGCAATGGCGACCACCTCCCTCCCACCCCAATCCCAATCCGCCCTAACCCCCACCTCCCCTCGCCGTCCCCACCGCAAGAAGAAATCCGACCCCTTCCTCTCCATCCCCGCATCCCCCTCCCACACGCCCACCTGCTCGCCAACAGGCTCCCCAGAACGACAACCAGAGGGCCAGGATTCCCCTGCAGATCCGCTCTTCACACGGGTAAGGCGCCCCCCCAGCAACTCACCACCACTGCGAGCAGCCGCAGACAGAACTAACGCAGCGGTCGTCACACGATCAGATAATCATCACCCCGATCCTCTTCCTCTCCTTCCTGCTCTCCCTCTTCCTCGTCGACCGGCGCAATACCGCCTGGCGCGCTGCCCAGCGTCCCTCCTCCTCCTCCTCCTCTGCCTCCCGCAAGCTCCTGCACAACCTCTCGCCGTGGGCCTGGTTGAATCCGGAACCGTACCAGAATCCGACGGACTCGACGTGGGGGAAGAATGATGTGGCTGGAAGGGGAGGAGGGGTGCCGGGCGAGAAGAGGGTGTGGTACGTGAGGAAGAAACATAGGAAGGTGACGATGTTGGAGTTTGGGGAGGCGTGGGAGATGAGAGGGAGGGTGGTTGTTGGGATGGTTGTGATGTCGTTGGTCGCTCTGTTTGCGTGTGCGTGGGGAGTCAAGAGTCTGGTTCTGAGGCGGGTGTGGTGATGATTTGGGATTGGAAATGTCGGGATTTGTCTTTTCTATGTGAGGATCTGCTGGCGTTGCTGCTGGGGGGAGATTTACAGATTTACGGCTATTATGACTGCGATTGGGAAAGGGGATAAGGGTGTTAGATGCTAAGGGGAGTTCGGTCGGTTTGGGGCTGGGATGTGTTGGTATCTAAGAGTCGTTTCAACGGTGGCAATCAAGCTTTCCTTTCGAAGATTGAGCGAGACAAATTGTGGGATAGCAGCATCAGGAGGGACGCGAGTAGAATCCAGAGATTACCGGTACACCATGCGGCGAAGAGATGCTCCTCTGCGTTCACGTAGTCACTATCCGAAGCCATAGTTTGCGTACGACAAGGAACACAGATTTTATCCAGCAGAGGTCAGACCATATATGCAGCCCAGAGGGAACGCACTCGTACCGGAAAACCCAGTCGTCGTCTGACACTGACAAAAACGATGCGCCTCGTAGAAAGGTAGCTCTACTCGATAGTGTGCGATGAGCTCTCCGAGGACCGGTCTTCCATTACACCACAAATCTCTTGATGGAGCTTCATTCACTACACTTGCTGATCTCCCCGACGGTGTGTCGGCATCGTGCCTGGGGCCTTCAGAGCCGTGAAGGGCTACAGTCACACTGATGTAAGGCATGGGGCGCAGGATTGCGTGGTGCAGGATGCCTGCCATGAGGCTCTAGCACACACGTAGACGAGTGCAGACAGATACCCGCTCAATGCTGACGGGCTGCAGTTTTGTAAGGCTGGCAGGCGATGGTGACGAGTGACACGGGGACTATCAATGGGACTGCTATCGAAACCGGGCCTTGACAGGTGTCAGAAGGAAGCATTGCAGGAATGCCAGGTGGGACCGTGACCAATGACCTGCCTGCCAAGAAGAGTTACACTAGGAGCTATTTGGGGGCGCAGCGAAGTGTCTTGTCAGTAACGCCAAAGATCGAAGAAAATACAGCAGACTCTAGTGGATTCACCGCATGCAGACTGCAACACACTTCCACGTCGGTCGTGATTAAAGGACAAGAATGGGCACGCTACATTAGATGAGAGCTGAATGATTTTGTATATCTCGTCCTGACGATATCCGTCGTAAATGTGTCTGTAACTAAGAAGCCACCGATGCCCCCATGTGATAGATGGAGCAATGAATAGCCGGAACCGAATGATAAAGATGGATATCTTAAAGAAAATGATAACAATGCCAGAGAGCCGATGAATACCGGTACCGATGAGGAAAAAATGGTATCGGCCTACAAAACCAATCCCAATGCATTCAGAGTCATGAACAAATCGCACCAGTCATCGAACATAAGTGCCCCAATCCCAACCCATATATCCACTAAACCGGCAAGATGATGCTCTTGATGTGACATCTACGCCGTCCCAAGATTCCAGTCTCAGTAAGTAAAGATAACTCCTGTCATTCGTGTAGCCCACTTGCACCATCTCATATCATGTCGAGGTGCTGCGCTTTGCAACAAACCTCTCTTGCAAACCCTCTCCTTTACTTCACTTCTTCCGTCACTGAAGAGCCCGCTCCTCCCTCACCATCCCCATCTCCTCCCTAAGCCTCTGCAGCGAACCCTTCCTCTGCGTCGCCAACCCGCGACTCGCCATCACCATCCCGCTCTCCCTCCTCTTCGCCTTCGTCTCCTTCGAGGCCGCCGCCGCGCCCTCAGAACTGCCATGTCCCTCACTCGTACCGTGCGACGCGTACTCCACAGGCTCATAGCTCGGCTGCATGGGAATAAACCCCATATCGTTGCCGCCGTAGAAGCCGCGGCCGAGCTGCAGGTTGCCGCCGGCCTGTTGGTAGAAGGACGTCTGGTTGTACGCGGGCGTGGGCAGGTCGGAGAACATCTGATGCCGCGGCGAGCGGATGCCTTCGGGGACGGCGGGGGCCGCGACGATGATGTCGTGGATGGGCGAGACGGCCTCGTCGACAGCAACGTCGAAGATGTCGGGGAAGTCGGTGAGGAACATGGAGATGAGCGGCGCGGGGATGTTGAGGGTGGGGGCGAAGACGATGCCGACTGTAGTGGGATGTCAGTCTGTGAATGTGCAAGAAGGCTGTGAAAGGGACACTGACCGTTTCGGACGGTCATCCTGTTGACGTCGGCGTTATTGACGATATCGATCAGGATGGAGGAGAGTGCGTGAAGGAGTTCGAGGTTGGCTTTTGGTAGTTTGTGTACCAAGACGTTGAAGGCGGACACTTTCTTCTCCCTCTCCTCTAGATCTACGAACTGTCAGCGAAGGATTTCGCAGAGTTCGTTAGGGTACTTACCGAGCACTTTAAGAAAGTCCAGATGCAACTCCCTCGTCAGGATAGAAACCGGCAACTCACGCAAGTAGAGCTTCAGTAACGATGCAACAGCATGTACATCGTAATACGGTCCATCGAGGAGCTTCACGTCGCCTTCATTGTTGAAGCGATCCCGGAGCGCTTTGATCACGATATTGGAGCCACTTAACCTGAAGATGCCCTCTTCGTTGGCAGCGTGCTTCGCTTTGAGGTACTCAATGCAGCGGTACACCACAGCGGGAAGGTAAGCATCAACACCGAAAGGCAGTGAGTACTCAACAGCCTCGGCGAGCGGAATACCGAATACCACTCGCGCCTGCATTGATCGCTCGCTAGAAGGGTTACTGATGGGATCGCTTGGTCGCTGGTTCTGGCCAAGGTCGGAGGAGGACCTTCCTCTATTGAAACCGAAGATGCTCCGCTTCTTCTCCCTGGTCGCCGCAGGCTTGTTGCCCCACATCTGGGCGTTCTGGATGACTGCACCATTGGTGGGACCTGAGATAGAGGGATTGCCAACGGACACATTGGCTATGGACGGATTGCCGATAGATTGTGGGATCGCTGCATCGGGTTGGAATGATCCGTTAAGCGGAGGAGACGGCATCGTGAAGGGCGTATCCTTTGAAGGGCCACATACGGGTGCCTCAGCAGCAACCGTTTCTTCGTAGCTGACGCCTTGGAGTTGATGGAGTTTCTCTGCGTTCAGTGTCTCTCTGCTCTTCATCCGGTAAAGGCTCCCTTCCTGCGTAGCCTTAGGAATGTACAAGGTCTTGGCGACACTAGGCTCCCTGCTGGGTTCTGAAGCATCAACCTGCTGTTCGTCAGGCGAGTCGACATACTGTAATAGTGCATCGACCCATGCATCACGTTCATCATCGCTCTCTGCGCAGAGTACGTGCCGGATCAGGCTCGACGAATCCTTCCGCTTCGGCTCGAGGATGAGGAAAGCGTGGCGATACTGGTTCTCGACGTCCTCTTCTCGACCTGACTGTGACTGATTCACCGGTTGTTGCGACTGTTTTCCGATCTGTGCGTTCTGCAGCTTGATCGAGCCGATTTGCGGTCCACCAGCAGTTTCGTAGTAACGTAGTTCGGAGCCTTCCAGCACGAAGTACCTCGCCTTCCACCCTCCAAAGTTCTTGCCGCGTTTCGTCAGATAACCTTCTTTCCGCTGCTTGCTAGAGGTGGAGAGACCAGATGCCGAATCGCTAACAGGGTGCGGGCCACCCATTTCCGCTCCGATAGCGTCGGTTGAGAGGAAGTCACATGCAACTAGCGCCGCCTTCTCTTCTAGATGGGTGTCTAGCATCATGTCGAAGTATGAGTTCAGGGCTGCCCTTCTGGCGTCAATTTTAGAGGGGGCATGCCCGCTGAAGAGACTCTTGTCGGGCACCTGTCCTTCGAAACCTCTGCAGAACAGCTTCAACTGCCTGTGAAGCGTCGACAATGCTGTGATAGTCTTCTCAACACGCCAGAGCTGCTTTCCATCAGACCGAGCATAGATGCCTAGCAGGAATACTGGATCCTCCTCGGACGGCTTCGCTAACGACACACTGTGCCGGGATGGTCTTAGGCGAGAAGAGCAGACCTTGATGCGGATAGAGGGCAAAGCGTTGGGTGACAGAAGCAGCTTCGGATACTGCTCAGAGACTAAACCTCGGTAGATATGTTCGGGGCTGGAAGGCTCAGGTGTGGCAGTGTTCGACACATCAGGTTCAGGGCTGGGCTGCGCAGAAGCTGGCTTGAGGACCTCTGTCAGTGAACTCTGCTGTGTTTGTTGCTGGTAGTTCTCTGCTCGTGTCAGATGAGGAGAAGCAAACGAGAGTGGCGAGTTGAGTGGAAGTGGAATGG
>JAKLMF010000069.1:0-25845 GCA_022813555.1 Botryosphaeria agaves | reverse complement strand
AAGTGGTTCTACGTGAAAAACGGCATCTTTGGCTGGCTGGTGCAGGGAAATCGCTCTGGTGCAGTAGAGGAGTCAGAGAAGATTGGCGTTTTGCTCTGCGGTGTGCGACCTGCATTTCAGGAGGAGCGCCGCTTTTGCTTCGAGGTGAAGACCAAAGACACCACTCTCCTCCTGCAGTCTGAAACACAGTCTGAGCTGATGGAATGGATGGCTATATTCGACGTGGCGAAACGCAAAGCATTGGAAGACCCGGCAAGCACTGATTTATCAACAGTTTCGGGTACGAATGCCGTTGACGCTGCATTCGCTATCAATCCACCTGTTGCACCAGAGTTTGCAGCGAAGGCTGACAACGTCAGCGGCGAAGATCTTGGAGAAGGCGGTTCGCTTGCATTGCGAGGCAGCGTTGACATCAGCCGCCGCTCTACCATGATAAATCAAGAAGGCGAGAGCACTCGGGATCACGCTGCACGAATAATCCAGAAGCTTGACTTGCACCGGAAATCGACCGCCAGTCCTCAACTGTCACAAAGTCCCGTTCCATCTCCTGTTGCACCAACAGGCATAGCCGGTCTTATTTCAGCTAGTCACACCGTCCTTCCGGTCCCGGGAGCACCGCAGCCTTCTCCCTCCTTGGATCCTACTAAGACAAGCAATGGCAGCTCCGTGCCAGCAAGCACCTTGGCTCCATTGACTCTGGCCAACCCACCAGCACCTACAAATCTCAGCAAGACAGCCGTGGCTGTAAGCGGAGACCGCGGAATAGGTATCGGTCAAACCGACGGAGGCATGCCAAGTGGACTGATGGCCAATCTGTGGGGATCAACCAATTGGGGCTATGTCAATCGGCTCGAACGAGGCGAGATGAAGATTGAGCGAAGAAGTGTATCCCAGCCGCAAAGCCCTGCAACCCGTCCGTTACCAGAGGGGGGAGGAGGTGCTACCGACACTCCTCAAGAAATTGCTCCTCTACCCGGACCGCAATCACCTACGCCTATCAGTCATCGCAAGACCATTAGCATGGGTACCGATCTGTCGCGCTTCCAGCGGCCTTTTGTCGTCACTGAGGGTTACCCCAATTATTATCCACTTGCGCTCAAAGCTCAGGATGCACAGTTCCATATGTTGTTTCCAAATGTGCCTCGGGAAGAGAAGGTCGTGCTTGTCTTTAGGGCTACCTGGAATCCAAATGAACAGCAGGAATTCCCAGGTCGTGTTTACGTTACTACAAACGAGATACACTTCTACAGCCATCATATAGGCTTGGTCTTGATCACCGGCATCGCACTCGATGCCATCACTGAAGTCACTGCTGCGCCCGGAAGAGATTGCGATTTCCTATACCTTCATTTCAAGGAGGGAGTCAGGCTGGATGGCGCTACCAGGGTCACGATTAAGACCTTTCTGGAACCCCTAAGACTACTCCAGCGGCGCTTGGATTTTCTCGTTCAGAACTGTCACTCGGATAGTCCCCTCGCCATCGAGGACGTCCTGAAGACCCTCATCAAATTGGAAGCTGATGACAAAGATAGTCCATCTGACAGTTGGGAAGACGCTGGTTCCAACACCCCGGTCGACAGAGCATATAAACGCCGTGAGCAGGATATCCGGGCAAACCTACGAATCGATGGGGAACTCTACCGTGACTCGGCTGCCATAGCTGCCAGCAAAAACGCAATGAAGTTCAAGCTTCCGCCACATCCTGTTGTCTATGCACCGCAGGGCATGACAAAAGTCGCTGTTGAGCGCGACTTCAAGATCAGCGCAAAGGCTTTGTTCCATGTCATGTTCGGCGATAAGAGCGCGCTATTCCAGACTCTTTACTGCAGAGACCCGGTCGAACGTATGTAACATGCGGCACAACAGTCAGGTCGTATTGAGAGCTGACATCACTAGGTCTTGTACACAGCCCTTGGGTCCAGCCAGAGCAGGGCCACCACCGGCGTGACTTCCAATACGAGGTTCGACTTGATGACAGCTTGGTACAAGTGACGGATTATCAAGTCATTGAAGTCTTCAACGACCACCTCTGTTACGAAGTTATGGACCGGAAAACACCGTGGTACTTACCTTATTCATCCAGTTTCACACTTGGCAGCAGGCTGGTCATCACACATACCTCGAAATCCCACTGCAAACTGGCCGTATATAGCAAGGTCGATTGGTCGAGAGCGCCACTCTTCGGCAAATGTGGGCCATAAAGTCCCAACGTAATGCATCGATGCTAACTTCTCCTAGCACTCATCGAGTCACAAGCTCTACATGACTTGGACCTCTACGCCCTGGACCTTGCAGAAACCGTCAGCGAGCAAGTAAACCGCATGGATAGCAGTAATGGCACTCGAAAGGCTATTCAGATCTTCGGCGCCATTGGCCAACACACCCAAGCCGCGCAGGTATCAGCCTCGGACATACCACCATCATCCAAACTTCGCCGCTTCCAGTTCAAACCACGAACCATGACCAGTCTAACTGCCCACGCTCTCGGTTACTCAATCAACGCAGCAGTCTCAACCATCCTCTCCTGGATCACCGCCATCCTGAACGCAGTCTTCAAAGTCTGCACAGCCCACACCCTCCTCCTAACCCTCCTCCTCCTGAGCGGCAGCACCAATTTCTTCTTCTCCTCCCGCGACACCTGGACGTGGTGGCGCGAGCGCAGCGCCGCGAACTTCATGGCCCGCGTCGGCGTCACGCCGAACGCCATCATGAGCAAGGCGGTCTACCTACGCGACCTCGACGACTTCATCCTGCAGAATGCTACTGCGTCCTTTGACACACCGCACATCGCGGCTGCTACTGGTCAGGACCAGCAACACAGCGTTAGTAAGTGCCGCCAAACCTTCACATCCCTCCTTTCAGCCACCGACCCCGATGCCCCCGCCTCCTCGAAAGTGGCGACGGGCTACTCGGACACCCCGACTCGCCATACAGCTGCAAGGCTGCAGCGCACACGCCAGCACCTAGCATCTTATCGGCATGACTTGCTTGTCGCAATGCGGCTGGTGAACAGGGTTGAGCGGGAGACGGTCAGGGCGGAGTGGGAGAACTGGGTTTTGGACGAAGGAGCAAGGTGTCGGCGGTTGAAGGGACTTCTGAAGCAGGATGGCGGCGGCGGGGAAGGGGAGATGGGAAGGGAGATCGACGACTATTGCAAGGATTGTTGGGGTGAGGTGGAGGCGCTGGGAGGCGGCTTGGGAGGATGAAGGAAAGCGGTTCTGATACCTTTTTGTATAGCTGTTGTTGTATAGTTGCTAAAAGAAAACGACTTATAAACCACTGCTTAATCTCACTCACTCACTCAGTGCAGGCTATGCATGAAACTCGTGAGAATATCTACGGTGGTCCACAAGTGTCCATCCGCTATACACACACACATACAGAATCCGCGTCTCGAGTATCCACACAAACGATTTGAAAAGGTCGGACAGGGACACCGGTGGCGCCCCCGGCCACGAAGTCGTGGAAACAAGAAACGAAGGCGAAGGTGAAAGAGAAAAAAGCCCAGCCTAACAGCAGGCACGGAGAATAGAGGGGTTTCTAGCAATGAAACAAACCCACAAACAACAAATCCTGGACAAGAAGAGAAAAAGTTCAAGAAAGCAAAGTAGCCACCAAAAACCCACAAGCCTCGTGCGAAATCCACCCACCACCACCTGACCCTCAAATCCCTAAAAACCCCTTCACCCCATCTCGCCCTCACACATCCTCCGCAAACTTACTCCCGCGACTCCCATCCTGACTCTGCAAGCTCCGTCTGAAACTCTCCGGATTCGGACTACTGGGCGGACTCAACGTATTCCTGCTCCCCGGCCTCCCGCCAAATCCGCCCATCCCCGCCCCCGCCCCAACAAAATACGGGCCCCCCGGATGCAGCACCGGCGTCCTCGCCGGCCCCTCCATCAGCGTCTCCTTCTCAAACGCCGCTCCTGCCTCTCCCCTCACAACCCCACCCCCACCAACTACACCAGCACGAGGGCCAGAGGTGACGGTACCAGCAGCACCAAAGTCCGTCGCCGACACCTCCGGCACATTACCGTAGCTCGGGGAGGCCGAGTGCATCGCGCTCGGCGCCGCCGTGCTCGTCGCCCCCGTCCCAGCACCACCCCAATACCCCGTGCTATCCCTATAAAAGCTCGAGTTCGGGCCTATGGTAGAGCCCTGTGCGAGCGCGCGGTCGCTGCTGCGCGGGCTGTCCGACGTGCTCCTACCTGCCGCACCCGCCGCCATGGCCCCGGCCCCTGCTACACCTGCGCCCAGGGCGGTGGCGGAGGCAGAGGAAGCACTCATGCCCTCGCTGAACCGACTCGGCAGCTTCCTCCCCCCCAGCTTCTGGAACCCTCGCTCCTGCGGCTGCGCAGCCACGCCCACGCCCACCCCCGGCGCCGCGCGCTCCTCCCGTCCAGTCAGCCGGCTCAAGAACGCGGCGGCCGCGCCGCCGGCGGCGAGCGGCGCGAGCGGGGTGCTGCGCTCGCTCATGCCGCCCAGCGGCGTCAGCGGATGTGAGCTCCCGCCGGCGCCGGTGGAGGAGATGTCGGAGAGGGGCTGGTGGGCGCGTTGGCGGCGCTTGGACCAGCGGAGCAGCATGAGGGCGGCGAGGAGGATGATGGCGAGGCCGGCGACGCCGCCGACGACGCCGCCGACGACTTTGGGGGTTGGCGGGCTGGAGTCGTTGTTGGTGTTGGGGGTGGCGGCGATGGTGGTCGTGGAGGTGCTGGTGGCGGAGGTCGTTGGTGTGCCTGCTATGCCGCCTGCGCCGCCTGCGCCTGGGGCGCCTGAGCCTCCGGTGGCGGATGGTGCGGCGTTGCTGTCTATGGCGGATGTAGTAGATACTGCATCGCTCGAGTCACCTGAGGAGAGGATTGCGGATCCGGTGACGGTTGAGAAGGTGGTTGCTTCGGGTGAGGCTGAGAGACTTTCTGAACCGGAAGGGCTGCTATCCAGTGTAGTGAAGCTGGTGAAGCCTGTAGAGCTATCGGAGTATGTATATGCTACAAACTATTGTCAGCAGAGCAAACCTAGCCAGTTGTGTGAAGGAAACATACCAGCGACGGTGAAGTTCGCATAGGTGATGAAAACTGGTGATACGGTCACACGCGGGTGTCCAGGGGCAGAGATCACGACTGGAGTAGGAGTGCGTAGCGCAGCCGAGCTTGAGATATGAGATCCTGAGGTGGGCACGTTTGAGGAAGAAGATGACAATGTTGGCGCAGACGAAACTGAAGATCCTGATGATCCCGGCGTTGCTGAAGCTGAAACAAGCGAGTCGGTCCTGCTCGACTGTACGGATGCTGATGAATCTGGTATAGCAGTTGGTGTTGCTGGTAGGGGTGTCGATGGTGGTGGTGACAAGAAGACGACTTGCGAACTTCCATTTATGCCTAGGACTGCTCCCGCCATCGAAGAAGGGTTGTTGCTGGATGTCACAGCGCTCAGCGCGGTTGAGGACGAATCGGGTGTAACTGATTGTTCTGTTCTTGCTGTGGGTTCTGGAGTCGCCGTGGGCTCGCCAGGCGGTGGGGAAGATGATGAGTCGGAGGGTGTAATGGCGCTGCCAGTTGAGTTGCCGTTATCAACAACGTTGATATGGAACTTGACTGCGGCTGACGCGCCAGGGACAGTGACCGTGAGATCTGGAGCTGCAATGGTCTGCCGTCGATGCAGAAGGCGGTGCTTGCCGTCCATGGCTCTCTTGTTCCGATGTTCACGAGCGAGGAGTGCCTCCTGAGGGCTCGACGGTTCCTTAGATGCAGTCACACCTGTTGCTGAGGCGGCATCGTGATCTGGGTGTGAGTTGTAACGGGAACTGCGCGGTGGCGCATCGTATTTGGAGGTCCTCTGTCGCTTCGCCGGGGGATCCATCGCTAAGGACGCTCGCTCCTGGCGGATCTCAATATGCCGAAATATGTGCGTGGAATTGTTGCAAAACTAAGAATTGTATCGACAGAAATAATCAAGGGCTATTGCTCATGCCCGGCCAATGCGATATTTGTGCGCTGAACGTGGTACGTGTAGGACAATGGGAAGTGTCTTCGCTATTAGTGACAAGGCTCAGGAGATTGGACGTCGTCGCTGAAGGTGAACTGTATTCCGGGCGATGGATGATCGCATGTGTATGTACTCGAAACGAATGGACGCCGGCCGTAAGAACCAGCAGACTTTGAAACGCGTCTGTCAAAGGCATAGTCAGTCTCAGTTCGCCCAGTGTCAAGATCCTTTACTCCGCAAACGTCTCTCGCTTGCAGAACAAGGACTGCCTTTCCATGACGCACCACAGATATGTATATGAGCAGAAGAGCGCCAGCCTCCAGACGAGGTTTGGTATTAGGGAGGCCGTGACTGTACTGATATATACAGCGATTCGGAGTCGATTCGAGTCTGTCTGTGCTGAAGGTGGAGCGGGATGCCGGTCCCTCGTTATTTCGCAATGTCCTCCGCTCGTTCGATCCTCCCGACGGGCGCAGCACACCGGAGAAGGAATTCTGTCGACGTCGCAGCGGAGGTCCTGGTTGACGATGGGGGCGACCTGGAGGTTGAAAGGTTAGAAAGGGACATGGAACTGGGCTGGCTTGAACGCCGTCGGCGGAAGCGCACGAGACGGTGGATATGGGTTAGTGGCTGGCCTAGCCAATCGTGGGCGCCGGCCGCGGTACAAGCGACGAGGGTGTGTATTGGACTACTGCACAGCGCAATTAATAGACTTTGTCCAGCCAACATTAAAGTAGTTGGCATTGCAACATCCAACGAGCATCGTCACACGCCTCGTGAGCCTCCTTCCAGCTCTGTTGTAGGTGTCTTCAGCGCAAGAGAGAGAACAACACCCACTCTCCTTTACGAAGCGACTGAGTAACAGCACAGGGGGACCTGCAGACGCGCCAAGAAACTGGCCGTAGATGTCGTGCAGATACGGGCTAGTCCATCCTCCCGTTGACCAGCCCTGTCTGTTTCTGTTCCTGTCCAGAAGTCAAACTCTGCCTTCGATCTGCACTTGCATCTCGCCCAAAGGCTAGTTGTCTGCATCTGCCGCGCCAGACAGACGTTTTTGTCACACAGATTCGACGGCTTCCAGATGCTGCTCTCGCAACGGCGGGGTGACAGCGCTACCAAAGAAACATGTCAGATGCGATACACATGCAGGGCTGTTATAAGGCTTCGGTGAACAAGAACCAAGTCGAGCTGGATTGAGAGCTGGCGGAGGTGTCTCCTCGTCCTGCAATCTCTTCTCCCTCCTGAACCTTCACATTTTCACATGCTTTCCGTCTGTCGGCTTGTTCATCTCGCTTCCCTCGCTTCTTCCCGTCGCTGCAGCGGAGAAACGATGGCTCCGGTTCACCTATCCGCACCCTGTCCCTGCCGGTGATGACGCGCCAGGGAGAGACCCTGTGTGAGATACGCTTCACCTTCCAAGATTGCTTCTTGCTTCTTGCTTCTTGCGCTTGACGTGCCGTGTTGCTCTACATGTACATGTCTTGAGATAGAAGACCGCCGCTTGTATAGTTGACGTCGCCAGCATTGTGCAGCATGGCATCTCGGAACGATACGCAACGGGCATATCGCCCGACAGCGTCTCCCCTTCCTCCACCCCTCCCACCGCGCCGCTCAAGCGCCTACCTCTCGCCTCAGTCAGAGGCACCACCGCCATATTCTGCCATAAACGAGCAAGATACACATCCGTATTCTTCAAATGCCTGGTCATCACATGATCCTCGCTCGTCCTCCACTCAATCTCTGCTTCCAGAAAAAGAGGACCTTGGCGGCAGAAGGAAACTGTTGCTCATCTACATCCATGGCTTCATGGGCAACGAGACCAGTTTCCAAAGCTTCCCCGCTCACGTGCACAATCTGGTCACTGTCACTCTGGCACAGACGCACGTTGTACATACGAAGATATACCCAAGATACAGATCGCGCAAAGCGCTTCAAGTTGCAAGAGATGATTTCAGCAGATGGTACGATTGAGTCTGGTCAGTGTTTCAGAAGCTGGACATGAGCTAATGCTCAATATCAGGCTCGAGGCAAACGAGTCGTCAAATACCGACGTGGTTCTGCTGGGACACTCTATGGGCGGCTTGCTGTCCGCCGAAGTGGCTCTGAAGCCCCCATCACCCCTAGCCATAGCCACTGGCCAGTCTTTATGCCACAACATTATAGGCACCATCAACTTTGATACCCCTTTCCTAGGCATGCACCCTGGAGTGATTGCCAGCGGTATCAGCAGTCTTTTCAGACGGAGTCCAAGCCCGCCCGCTCACCGCAACAGCGAAAGTGCCCAGTCAATTTCACCTGGCTTAGTCGAGGGCCAGAACCAGTTTGCTTCTAGCTCGACCTCGTTAACCACCAGCCTATCTACTCCAAGCAGGGCGGACACAATGTCCTCAACTCAACCAGATGATCCCAACTACAACCCCGTCTTTGCAAACGATATCGTTCTACCCGTCCGCAAAGGCTGGAATAGCGCCCTGCACTTTATCACCAAGCACTCCGACAGCCTTACCAAAGCCACCAAGGAGTACGTCAAATCCCACGTTGAATTTGGGGGTGCCATGGCCGATTATCCAGCTTTGAAGGCAAGATATGCAAGAATACGAGCTCTGGAAGAGGAGGACGAGGATGCGCGCCGGGGTGCAGTCAATTACGGCACGACACCGCCACGAGTCCGCTTCGTCAACTACTACACTGCCAGCACAGGCAGGCCCAAGAAGCCCAAATCACCATTGAGAAGCCCGGAAGCTGGTCAAGCCGGGGGGGACGCCCCTTCAGAAGTCGGAACGCAAGACCTCAGTCTGACTGCATCCTCCACTCTGGACACACAACCCTCAATAAGCCCCCGCATATCCATAGAAGAGCATCGAGACGACGGCATCATCCGAAAATCTCTCTCAGAGGAAGAGCTAGCTGCGCAACTCGAGCCAGACATCGAGCCAGAAGACATGGAGCACGTCGACCCCATCGCCGAACCATTGTCGCGCACCCCATCCCCCGAGCCCTCTAGCCAACCCTCAGCCTCAAACGACCCACCCTCCCCCTCAACCCTCCCCTTAGCGCCCACCCTCTCCGAAGCCCCTTCCCTCCCCCCCCTCCCGCCCCCGCCCTCCGAGCCCCCCGCTCTAGACCTCACCCAGTACACCTCCAAAGACGCGCGCAAGCTCGCCGAGAAAGACCACGCCCGCCAACTCAAAGCGTACCAGCGCGCGCTGAAAGACCACACCAACGCGCTGAAAGACCGCGCAAAGCTGGACGAGAAAACGGCAACGCTCGAGCGCGACCGCGCGAAAGCTGCGCAGAAGGACGCTGCAGCGCAGGCGAAAGCGGCTGAGAAGCTGCGCCGCGCGGCTGAAAAGGCGGACGCGAAGGCGCACAAAGCGCGCCAGGAGCGCGACGAGCGCGACGAGGAGGAGCAGACGGCCTGGCTGGCCGGGGAGCCGTGGCTCGAGCCGCACCAGCAACAGCACCAGCAACAGCAGCAGCAGCTGGGGTCGCAAGTCTCATTAGGGCAGCAGTCTTCGTCGCGCCTATCTTCCCACTCCTCGCACCCCTCGCACTTCTCTCCCCAATCCCCTCCCCCTCCCTCCGCCCACCCCAACACCACCTTCTCCCCCTTCGCCATCGCCTCCCCCTCCCGCTCGTCCACCCAGCCCTCCACTACACAGCAGTACAAGAAAGACCGCAAGTTCTGCGTGCTCCCCTCCAAGCCTGACGCGGCCTGGGTGCGCGTGTACATGGAGGGCGTTGATGAGGTCGGGGCGCACTGTGGACTGTTCTTTTTGAGCGAGACGTATGAGAGGTTGGTGGGGGATGTCGGGGCGAGGATTGAGGAGTGGGTGAGGCTGGAGGCGGATCGGAGGTTAGCGGAGAGTTGGGGTGGGGGAGTGGATTAGGGGGGTTTGGGGGAGGAGGAGGGGAGGGGGGGGGAGGGGAGGGGAGGGGAGGGTGTGGGTGGGAATGAGACTGGGAATGGGAATGGGAATGGGAATGGGAATGGGAATGGTGGAGGCCGGGAGGTTAGGAGGGCGGAAATTCTTCATGCGCGGGCGCTGGAGACGTGCAAGTTGGTGGAATCTGAGATGGGTGGGATGGGATTGTGTAGGTCTTCGCTGGACTTTTATTTGGGTGCTGGAGGGCGTTTTTGTGGCAGGCTTTGGTAATATACCCGACGATTCACGCAGAAAGTAACACGGAAATTGAAACTCGGAGTAGTGGCAGAGCTGAGCTGGACGTTGATTGATGGTTGGCGGAACGTGTCAAGTGTTGTCTGGGAAAGCTGACATGGCTTTGTTGGGTGCACAGTCAGGGTGACACAGTTCTATCACATGGGAGATTTTGCGTCAAAGAGAGAACAACAGTTGATGATAACTACTCATAATACCTAATAGAAGTGTCAAGTTCAACGCAGATGAAGGAAGAGGACCCGTCGAAAGTGAATGTAACAGACGTCAGAGAGAAGTATGACCAAGTCGTAACCATGTATAAAGACCACCAATCCGTTTGTTGGCCGGGAAGCTAGCCGACGTACAAAATCGCTATATCTGGAAGGGGACCACTTGATGATCAGTAGTTAGTATGCTGTTGTGTGAGTGCTAGCAGCCTAAGCCCCAGGGGGCGGCGGAGGAGGAGGTTGATCGCTTGGTGGCTGGAAGCCGTTAGCATAACTCTGAAAACGACACTCGGTTTTCATATGTCTTACCGGAGGCGGAGGGGCATCGCCAGGAGGTGGTGGAGGTGGCGGAGAACCAGCGCTGCCATAATTCTGGAATAGTGGACCTAGACCTGGAGGTGCCACAGGAAGACCAGGAGGAGCGCCCATTCCTGGAGCTTGACCATACGCCGCAGATTGATCGTAACCGGGCGCAGCGTATCCGCCATAGCCACCGTAGCTCTGACCACCAGGTGGTGGTGGAGGGGCAGCCGCGGCTTGGTGCCACGGCGCTGCACCGCCAGGTGCGGGAGGCGGAGCGCCGTAACCGCTCGATGGGTGGCCGTACCCATAGCTGTCTCCACCGCGGCCTCCGGCGGCCCATGGAGGTGCTGAGCTGCCGCCGTCGCGGTCGTCTCTGCCTCCTTGTCGCCATGGTGCTGCGCCACCTGGTGGCCCACGCTGCTCCCACGGCTTAGCGCTACGGTCAGCACCACCACCGTAGCCGTCGGCGCCGTCACCATATCCGCCAGGACCGGCTTCGATCCGCTGTTGGGCGCCACCGGCAGGTGCACCTCCAGACAGTTCTGCCATAAGCTGCTCATATTCTTGATCGACAGCGTCACCTTGGCCGATTCTACCAGCAGCCGGACGAGCACCGAACCCGCCCTTATCGTCGTTCCGCCAGTTGGCTCCGCGTTGGCGATCGGGACAGTCTCGAGCCATGTGGCCGGCATTACCACACACGCGGCAGATGATGTTGGCGGTGAAGTTGCGCTGTTCGGGGCAGTCGTACTTGCGATGCCCGATTTGACCACCTGGACCAGATTAACACAACACCAAATAAGTGGCGAGATGGTTCACTTACAGTTCTGGCAAGCCTGGTTCTCGTCGTCACGAAGTGTACCGTTCAGCGCAGCGAGTTCACGGAGCTGATTCCGCTTGAGTTCGTTCTGGCCTTCCGGAATTGAGGCAGCCTATTCAGAAAAATTAGTGCTGCGCTTCAATATCTTCGGCGATGCTCCCTGACCGTTTCGATGACATTGTGGATAAGCTTTTTGGCTTTGTTGACCTTCTCTTCAGTGTCGGCCATGATAAGACAGTGGAGATCCTCTTCCTGGTTGCTGGTGTGAGCGGCGTCAGAGCGGCCTTTGCCTTCTTTGACGGATCCTTTGCCACGGATGGCAATCTTGGCACCCGATTCAGACTCCATCTTCTTGAGTGTGTTGCCACGAGGGCCGATCAAAAGACCAACTGTTAGTAGCGAGAAGAAGCTATGCGTTAGTGTCTGTTAACCAATTCGATAAAGCAAAGTGAGTATGATGACGAGTTAGTGGCATATCTATGCTGCATCCTACGTCCCCAAGGACTGCCGCAAGCATAACCAGAAATGACACGAAAGGGTAGAGGTTAGAAGTTAGAAATCGAGGGTTAGCAATCATACTGAAGTTAATCTCCGGATAGTCATTGACTGGAACATAGACTTTCTCCTGCGTCTTGGTCGGGCGCCTGTAGTCAGATGGTGGATGGTAGTTTGGAATGACCTTCATGGCCTTCTCGATGAGCTTGTGCCGCTCATCTTCCAGTCGCTTGCGGTAACGGTATTCACGGGTGTTGACACGGCGACCAAAGTTGTCGTACTGCGGTGGCGGAGAGGGCGATCTGTTCGGAGGATTAGCAAAGCTGGTGAGAACAAGCCGGGATGCAGAACTCACCTATCACCATCAGCTGGGACGACATCGTTGATCCTCAGCTTTTGGCTGATCTCCTCAATACGCAGATGCAGCGTGTAGGCTTCGAGTTGTTCGCTTGTCATATTCGCCATGATAGCAGTCGGAAGTCCCATCAGACCAGCAGCTTTGTTCTCTTGCGCGTCTCCCCATCGGTTCCGCTTCTTTCGCTTCTTGGTGCCATCAGGATTTAGCTCTGCGGACAGTGTCAGTATGTTCGACTTGAACGTCTCCTCGGGATAGCACTGACCTCTCACTGGACTGCGGCCACGCTTTGCGCTGAGTTCGGAGAGGCCAGTCGCGGGCTCAGAGGGATTGTAGCCACCATCGTCGCTCGGTGTCGCAGTATCGCTACCGAATCTACGACGATTCCCAAGTGGGATGTTGTTCGAGCCTGTAATTCCCTGGTTACGCCACGCCATTGCAAGTCGATGTTGCTTGTGTCGAGGGGTGAGGATCAGGAGTGGATTGAGGGTCAGTGAGAACGCGAAAGGGAAAGTCGAGAACCGCAGATGCCAAGACTTTCACGTGAATCGACTTTTACGAGGTGTTGGTGATTTTGAGCTTGAGCTGGAGCTGAATCACAACACCGACAAACATCACTAGATTTAGATGAGCTGATCAAGGACGCTCAGCGATGCGTTCTTACGAAGAAAATACAGCTATGGGTGCTTTTCCAAAATTACCGACGACGACACCAAGGCGCATTGGTCATGGCAGGTGTAGTCTTTGAGGCACACCTACCATCGTAAGTACCTGACATTGAAGCTATCCAGTAGCTGCTGCTCAAGTAGGGATCTTCATACGTACTGCTACAGTGCATGTTCGACTTCGCCTTTGGCAAGCGTCCGTACGCATGGAGTATTTCTAATCATGGGGTACTGGTGCCTGTTGCCCCTCCAATGCAACTCAGTGCTGTCACTTCATCACATCAAGTAGCCTTTCCTCCACTTCCACAACATTTTCAAAACAAACTCACTTCGAGACCACAATTCCATCTTGAACGTTTCTCGAACTTAACAGAACAGCAATGTCTCAACAACAAGAGTCAGACATCACGCTCTACACCACTCAAACGCCTAATGGCATCAAGATCTCCATCACTCTGGAGGAGCTCGGTCTCCCATACAAGGCCCACAAGATTGATATGACGAAGAACGAACAAAAGTCGCCCGAGTTCCTCGAGATCAACCCAAACGGCCGCATTCCCGCCTTAACCGACACCTTCACCGATGGCAAGCCCATTCGTCTCTTCGAATCAGGCAGCATCATGCAATATCTCGTCGCACGCTACGACACAGACTACAAAATCAGCTTCCCACCCGGCACTCGCGAATTCTACGAGATGACCAACTGGCTATTCTTCATGGTGCGCCATCCCCCCCAAGGCCATCAGCAGCCTCCCCAACACCACCCAAGCTAACAAGCCCCCCTAAAACCCCAGAACGCCGGCGTCGGCCCCATGCAAGGCCAAGCCAACCACTTCACCCGCTACGCCCCCTCCCAGATGGAATACGGCATCTCCCGCTACCAAAACGAGACCCGCCGCCTCTACGGCGTCCTCGAAAAACACCTCAAAGACACCAACGGCCCCTACATCTGCGGCGAGAAATGCACGATCGCCGACATCGCGCACTGGGGCTGGATCGCGCTGGCCGCCTGGGCCGGCGTCGACATCGACGAGTTCCCGGCGCTGAAGGCGTGGGATGCGCGCATGGACGCCCGGCCCGCGGTGCAGCGGGGTCGGGATGTGCCGGACAAGTGGCGGGTCAGGGAGTTGTTGGCGGATAGGGAGAGGATGGAGGAGCATGCGAGGAAGGGGAGGGAGTTGGTGCAGGAGGGGATGAGGGAGGATGCGAAGAGGAAGGGGTGAGTGTGCATCTGATCACTAGGCGGTGGTGTGTGTGCGTGCGGGAATGGGGCTGAATTTTTTGGTGGGTGGTAGGATGTTGTAGGCTGGCGATGACGGCCGAGCTGCAGGGTATCGCCGAGCTGTTAATGTTTGTTGTACGGGGTTTTGTGTAGCCCGCGTGGAACACATCATGTTGGGATTCGAGATTGTTTCATACCATGCAGCTCTTCGGCTTATATAGGAGCCGGTAATCAGGTATACACACCTGGCAGGAATGCGGATACTAAATTGACCTGCGGTACTGTTCACTTTCGTTCTTTCCTCGTAACAGTCGTATCCTCTCAGTACAGACGAAACTGTCAGCTTGACCGCGGCATTCGAAGACGCAGTGACCTAGTTAACAACCTCTCACACCAGCTCCCAATCACGCGTCCGAAGTAGCAAAAATCCCCAAGCCCACTCAACTCTTCACCCTCTTCACCATCCCCGTCCTCCTCTTCCCCTTAACATCCTTTCCCTCCTCAATCTGCAACAGCGCCTCCCTCCTCCTCTTGCTAACCGCATTCAGCTCCCTCAACACCCTCGTCTCCAGATTCACCCCTTCCTCCTCCCACTCCACCAACCCCCTCCCAACCCTTTCCTCAATCGCCAGCAACAGCTGCACATCCCTCTGCCCCACCATCGTCACACTCTCACCCCCCCTCCCCGCCCTCGCCGTCCGTCCAATCCGATGAATATAATCGTCCGGATTGCGCGGGACGTCGTAATTCACGACGAGCCCGACCTCCGGGATATCCAGCCCGCGGGCCGCGACGTCGCTCGCCACGAGCACCCTCGCGGCGCCGGCGCGGAAGCGCGCGAGGTTGGCGACGCGCGCGGGCTGCGGCAGGCCGGCATGCAGCGCCGTGACGCGGTGCTGCAGCAGGCGCAGCAGGTGCTCGAGGAACGTGGCCGTCGCGGTGCGGTTGCAGAACACGATGACTGACTTCGCGGCGTTGCGCGGGGTCAGGAGCAGGGCGTGCAGGTAGGATTCGCGCTGCGTTACGGGCAGCTTGATGTACATCTGACGTAACGTCGCGGGCACGGCGAGGGTCTCGGTGTCGACTTCGCAGACGAAGATGGGGGGTTTGCTGGGGGGTTGCGGGGCGGCTTTGAGGGCGCGGACTTCGTCGGTGACGGTCGCGGTGAAGAGGCAGGTCTGCCGCGAGGATCTGGGCGGGAGTACGGAGAAGCAGGTTTCTAGGTCGTCGAGCATGCTGCCGGGGCCTGGGGTCAGGAGCCGGTCGGCTTCGTCGAGGACCACGAAGCGGACGCGGCGCAGGCCGCAGATCGTGTCTTCGCCGGAGTTTTTGATGTGGTCGGCGAGACGGCCTGGCGTTGCGATTACGACGTGTGGGCGTTGGGAGAGGGCGAGGGCTTGGGATCGCATGTCGGCGCCACCGGTTACGAGGATGGGTTTGAGGGACTGGGGGGCGGAGATTGCTTTGAATTGCTCGAACATTTGGAGAGCGAGTTCTCTGTGTAGGCACATCAGCTTCAAGTTTGAGGTGTGATGCAGATGCTGAACCTACCTTGTCGGCGTCAACACAACTGCAAAAATACCAACAGGATCTCGTGCCCATTGCTGTAATATGGGAACCGCGAATGCTACCGTCTTTCCAGAACCCGTCTTACTGCCACCTATACAGTCTCTTCCTTTTAAGATTTCTGGTATACAAGCTTTCTGGATACCGGTGGGCCTCTTGATAGCCATTGCAGCCAGCGAGACTACAAGCCATGAATCCACACCAAGAGCTGCGAAACTAGTTTGCTCATCCACATTAACGCCGTTCACTGACTTGGCAGTTGCTGAATGGTCACGAGATAGTCCGTTCTGCTTCGGTTTTATTCTTGAGATTGTCGAAACAGGCGCGGCTCTTTCTGTACGGATCTCATCATCCTCACTGCCAGAAGACAGCTTTCTACGCTTCCTGGATCCATTTTGCTTTACATTCACATAGGCTTCGGAGTCTGAAGATGCATCTTCCTGGTCAGAACCGGTGACTGATCTCTCAGACGCAGACGAAGACATTTTCCTTCTACCCTGGTGATGCAGTCCAGGAAGCCAAAGTTACAGAGCAAGTCTGTCTGTGATTGGGGCTCGTTTGCGATTCTTCACCATCATGCAGAACTTTGGGAGGATTTGCCATATGACCGGAGACAAGATTCTCCGGCATGTGTTTTCACCGAGTCGGCACGAGTACGTGCAAGGGTCCAACGCCCTGATCCTTCGAAACGGTCTCCCTCCCACCGTTGCATCAACCGCTTCAACCATGACATGCGTGCAGCTCAGGAACGAGGGACGAGTTGCTGGCAGGAGAAAATTGGCACCGTTTCCGTCTTTCACTGGGGGCTATTCTGGGCAACCTCGTGGACAGCAACAAATATAGCCAGCACTGCCCGTTTCTGCGGCCCCGAACACGGGCGGAAGCAACCGCTCGACTGCAGGGCCGTCTCACTGGGCGTCCACACCAGGAGCGAGTCTGCAGGACCGCTGTAAGAGGCGTCAGCTGGATCCTTCTTTTGTTGAAACAGTGCCGCTGCAGTTCAGCCGCGCCCAACAACTGTAGTCTTTGCTTTGCAGCCCAAGGCAAATAATGCCTCGTTTGCTTTGCAGTTCGTGTGCTGCAGTAGACTGCAAGAGACGTGGATTAGTCGTTGAGGTGCAAAGACAGGTCACAAGGACAAAAAGAGTACGAGCGGACTGTTGACCGTCTCGCAGCAGCGTCAGCCTTATTACATACGCTGCATGCTGCATGCACACTGCATTTGTTATGAGAGAAAAAAACACATTGCAGGGTTGATGCCGTGATGCCTCACCTTATGTCGATGGTTTTGGAGACCCCACAGCCGGCCGGAGGGCTGTGCCTTGCGGCGGCTAGTCCTCTTCCGAAGACGGTCGCAACCTTGGAACAAGGCTCGAGTCGGGCGCTTCTCGAAACATGCCTTGGAAGGATGCGGGCCCCTGCGGCTGGAGCTGGATCCCTCACGGTGACCGACCACACAGGTCAGAGGGCCATTGGCGCTGCACACGGCAATATCATTGCTCTTGTGCCCATGTCAAATGCAAAACCTCTGACACCTCAAACACCTGCCATCTGTCGTCGGTGGTTGTAGCCGTCGGCAGTCACATGAAGGACTCGTGCCTCACCAGTCCCCTGCATCGTCATCCATCGCTGATCGACAGCACCTCAGCCAGGCTCAACCTTGAGAGCACGCGCCAGCGACACTCCTGATCACCCGCTGTTTCAACGACAGCGCTGCCGATACTGTGCCTCCCCCGAGCCGCTGCCTCCCCCTGATCAGCCGCGTGCCTTGTGCAGTGTCGAAGCGCTGAAGCTGCATCATCGGGCACTGCTCGAAACTGAACTTCCGTCGCTGCCTGTGCACGCAATCCTCGCCAACACCTCGCTCGAGGCATTTGTCCATATCCGGCGGAATACTATCCACTATCTCAACAGCGGTGTAGCAATCGAGCCTTGTCTCATCGCACGGCTGACGGCAGCATACCAACACACAACAGACGGGGAGGCTCATCCGACGCGGCAGCTGGTTACACGGCGCCTTGTTTCAGCACTGTTACCTACTATCGTCACTCGTTCCGGAGAGAAAAGGTGTGGCTCGGCGAGCAAAAGGGCACGTCGGATACGTACAGGCCAGCGAAGCCTTACGATCCTATGACTTGACCAGCGACACACACCGTCTGCAATCAACTTGTCACCAGGCGTGACCGCGATACGCGACCACCTCACACTGAGCAGATAGATGCGACTACCCCACACGAACTCCAGCTCCTCGAACCCCTCACCCTTAACCACGTCCTCGACCTCCCCCTCAACCACCTCCTCAACCACACCACCCTCGTCCCACACCTCCTCCGTCATGTCCTCCCCCGCGCCCCTCCTCCGCCCCCCAATCCCCGGCTCCTCGCGCAGCACCAGCGCCAGCCGGATGCCGCGCCTCGGCCTCGCCATCCCCCCCTCCCCCAACGCCCGCCCCGTCACAAACGGCAGCAGCACCGCCGGCATCCCGCCCCTCGCTCGCCCCGCCCCGCCCCAGCTCCGCCTCGCCACGCCCCGCGGCAGCACCACGACGCCGCACGAGACGCGCGCGCAGCCGGCGCGCAGCCTGCCGCCGCTGATCACGGGCATCGGGGGCGTCAGCGCCGGCGGCTCGAGCGACGCCAGCGCGCACTCGCGCTCCGGCAGCTTCGGCGAGGCGGCGAACGGGGGCGGGGCCGGGGGGCCCGCGTCGGCGGCCAGCGCGACCTACTCGGCGATGAACGAGTTCGCGTTCATGCTGCGGCAGAGCCAGGGCGGGTCGGGGGATCCGTCGTCCGCGGCTGGCTCGGCGTACTCGGCGGGCGGGGGGAGTGATGGCGGCGGCGGTGGCGCGCCGATGCGGAGGGAGAGTAGTATGGGCGGCGTGCTGCCGGATTTGGAGAAGCTGAGTTTGGAGAAGGGGAGGCCGCTGGATGTGGAGGATCTGGATGATGCGGGGTGGCGGGCGGCGAGCAAGGAGAGGCGGATTGTAGAGTTGGGGAGTTTGGGGGAGGGGGCGGGGGGCGCGGTGACGAGGTGTATATTGAAGGGGGGGAAGACGGTGTTTGCGTTGAAGGTATGCACTAATCATCATGTTGAGATGTCATTGTGTGGTGGCGTCAAGCTGACATCTTGTGTGTGCTAGATCATAACGACCAACCCCGACCCCGACGTCAAAAAGCAAATCTACCGCGAACTCAGCTTCAACAAGAACTGCGCGTCTGACCACGTCTGCCGCTACTACGGCGCCTTCATGGACGACAGCACCGGCACCATCAGCATCGCCATGGAGTTCTGCGAGGGCGGCTCCCTCGACAGCATCTACCGGGAAGTGAAGAAGCTGGGCGGCCGCACGGGCGAGAAGGTGCTCGGCAAGGTGGCCGAGGGCGTGCTGCACGGCCTCACGGACCTCTACGGCCACCGCATCATCCACCGCGACATCAAGCCCTCCAACATCCTGCTCTGCCGCAACGGCCAGGTCAAGCTGTGCGACTTTGGCGTCAGCGGGGAGTTTGGCACCAAGGGGGATGCGAATACTTTTATTGGGACGAGTTACTACATGGCGCCTGAGCGGATCCAGGGCCAAAGCTACACGATCACAAGCGATGTGTGGAGCTTGGGGGTCACGTTGCTGGAGGTGGCGCAGCATCGGTTTCCGTTCCCGGCGGATGGCACCGAGATGAATCCGAGGGCCGGGTTGATCGATCTGTTGACTTATATCGTGAGGCAGCCGATTCCGAAGTTGAAGGACGAGCCGGAGAATGGGATCAAGTGGAGTGAGAATCTGAAGTATTTCGTCGAGTGCTGGTAAGTTCGCCTCTTCTTTCTTCCTTAAATCCCCATCTCAACGAGTACATTGCGTTTGTGGAGGTGTGGTGATTGGTGTACAAGTGTTGACGATGCTACAGCCTAGAAAAAGAACCATCGCGGCGCGCGACTCCCTGGCGGATGCTCGAGCACCCGTGGATGGTCGAGATGCAGGCGAAGAAGGTGAACATGGAGCACTTCCTCAAGCAGGTTTGGGACTGGAAGGACTGAGTCAAGCTTTTTCGAGCGAGTGCTACGCAAAGACTGAGAGTATCACGGATCATGAATGGAGGTTTGCTCTCACAAAAGGGTCGCCCACCTGTGCTGGGATGGGCAACGAAAGGGAAAAGGAGGATGACTGTGAGAGTAATGATGTTCGGAGGTGGGTTTTGAGGGAACGGTATCATTGGGACTGCGTCGTAATAGCGGGCATACGTGACGAGCTTTTGGAAACGGATGGGTAGCGTAGCGGGCGCTGCTGCATTGATCGGCGTACTTGACGGACGCTCTAGCTATTTTTTTGTATTTCATCACACCAAAGGGGAATCAGATTAGATCAAAACTGCCCTTTGTCTATCATGCTGCATGTCTATCCGTGTATATCAGACTCCCAATCCTCGCTTGTTTTCCATCACACACCTCCCTAACAATCTTACAGACATAGCATGGCGTAGTCAAAGAGGGGTTTTAAACAGCACCAGCCTGCTTCAGCATATCCGGCAGGTTCTTCTTCATGCTCTGCAGCTTGTCGTTGCCGCCAACGTGCTTCTGGTTGATGAAGGTGTTCGGCACGGACCGCTGGTGCGTCATCTCCTCCAACGCATCCTGGATCGCGGCGCCGTCGTCTGTATACGCTCGTTAGCACTGCCTCGAGAAGAAGGATGATGATCCTGAGGAAGGAGAGGATGAAGAAGACATACCGACTTGGTCCAGCTCGATGGCGTAATACTTCGCGCCCATCTCGCTGAGGAGCTGCTTGGTGGCGCGGCAGTAGGGGCAGTAGGACTTGCTGAACACAGCTACGGAGGGACTCTGGTCAGCTCGGCTTTTCCTGATGGAACCTTGAGGCTTTGGTGTGCATACCGACGGGGTTCTCGTCGATGATGTTCTGCGCTTTGGTCTTGGCGGCGGACATGGCGGCGGGGTTGCTGGCGGTGCTGCTGAAGGCGCGCGGGAAGAGGGCGCGTAGGAACTGAATGGTGGGCGAGTTTGCGTGTAAAGGCGAGTGTGAGAGGCTGGTGGGTGTGGGTGTAGCTGCGGTTTTGTGTGTGGAGGGTGTTGGAGATGGTTGTTTGAGATGCTGATGAATGCGGGCGGTTCGAGGCCGGCGCCGCGAAGGACGGGAATGCGGAGGCGGAATGATGCAATGGTTTCTCAGCCTCAACGTGGAAGCCACAGTTGTCAACAAGTCTGTTCACTTGCATGCAGCTACATTGCGCTCAACTCTCTGTTCTCTCTACCAGGTTCTGTATGAACATTCATGGTCGTATGGGTATGGCGCACCTGTCCGTATTCCCATGAGACACCCGTTGTCTATTTCCACTTCTCAAAGCGCTCCTGTCCTTTCTCCATCGAGCACCAACCATCATGGCGAGCTCAGTCGGCTCTGATATCTTCGCTCTGCTCGCCGTCCTCGTCATCTGTCTGCTAGTCCTACTCCTTCTTAGGCACTACCTTCCGCTCCGCTCGACGCCGGCCTACCTCCTCGTCCCAGTGTTCCTGGCGCTCGCGCTGCCAGCCAGCATCATCCTCCTCGTCCCCATCGATCTCGCGTCGGCTTCCGGGAACGATACTGGCAGCTCGAGGGGAATATGGCTGTCGGAGCGGGTCTTGCTTGTTGCGTGGAGGATATGTTACTGGCTTACTTTTGCGCTTACATGGTACGTCACCGAGCACGGAAGCTGTTGCGTGCGGTGTTGGACGGCATGCTGACGGCTTTAGGGTCATTCTTCCTTTTCTCGGCGAATACTCTGACTCTGGTTACCGAGAACCTAAAGATCGCTCCATCTACGCCCTCCGCTCGAACGGCCGCTATCAGCTGATGATGCTTGGGACGGGCATACTGGGAGCCGTGTACTTCTTCTTGAACTCCGGCTTCCGCATCACAAGTCTGAAGGCACTGGTGATGGCCTTGGCATACGCCTGGGGTCTAATCCTCGCCATATACCTCATGGGTCACGGCCTCGTCGCGCTCCCTCGCCGTCTCTTCCAGAACGCGAGCGTGAGCGGCCGACTCAGGAGGCTGCAAGCACACGCGCCAAAGGTGCACGACCGACTCACGGAGGCCATAGACGAGCTGGACACGTACGAGAGCCAAGTAATGCAGCTCCGCCAGCGTAAGAACGGCGTGTCAAGGGATTTTCAGGACTGGATAGAGGAGCTAGCTGAGACCTCGTCGCTGCCGGAATCGCGCCTCACCACGGCGCCCGCACAGCGGTCCAACCGCTCAACACTGCCAAACGTCCTCACAGACCGGTACCTCGCGGACCTCACCCGCAAGCTGAAGCGCGCGCGCCACAAAAAGGCACGCTTCATCGACGAGTGGGACCGCCTGGTCCAGCAAGCGCAAGACCTGCAAACCATCCTCGACTCCCGCGCTTCCAAGCATCTCGACTTCGGCCGATCCTCTCCCTCCACGAGTCCTTTCCTGACCAAACTCCCAATCCCTCTAGCCCTAACACCATACACCCGCTACCACCTCCACACCCACCTCCTCCCCTCCCTCCGCCTCACCCTCGCCGCCCTCTGCACCGCCGCCTCCGCCTCAATAATCTACTCCGAGCTCATCAAATCCATCTCCCCGCGGCTCTCCCTCATCACCCTCACCGTCGCACCCTCCCGCTCCATCGCCTTCCCCGGCCAACTCGCCGCCTCCGCCTGGCTCCTCTACATGTGCGCCTGCGCCCTGCTCTCCGTCACCGAAGCCCGCGTCTGGGGCAACCGCGCGCTGGTGCCGCGCCAGACGTACGCGGAGAGCGCGGCCTGGTACGCGTGCCAGGTCGCCAAACTCACCGTCCCGCTCGCGTTCAATTTCGTCACGTGTTTGGAGAGGGGCGTGTACGAGGGCACGGCGTTTTATGCGTTTTTGGGGAGGCTGGTGGATCTGACGCCGCTGGGGAAGGGGTTCAGTCGGTTCTTTCCGGTGCTGGTGCTGCTGCCGGTGGCGGCGACGCTGTTTGGGTGGTATGGGAAGGTGGGGCGTGCTGTTGGACTTGGCGGGAATGGAGGGATGGACGACGAAGATGAGGGAAACACCGATGGCCACGGCACTGGTGGATGGCGGGAGGGCAGGATGCTCATTGAGCGCGAGGTTCGTGGTGGTGGCGCTGCCGGCGCTGTGGGCCTTTCCAGTCGTGCTGGAGACGCGTCGAGCGCTGAGCGGTTCGATGTTGCGAGGAACAACCATGTGCCGCCGTCTTCGAATAACAGGCCGGTAAGGAGTGCGAGGCCTGCTCTCGGCACGTCAGCTGCGCAGGCAGATGAGGAGCAGGGGGATGGGACGTTTTTCGGAGACTTTGCGCACCGCGTGCGGAATACGTTCGACACTGCTGAGCGGCCGGCGTGGCTGGACGGGCTGGGCGAGGGGTTCAAGCGGCCAAAGTGGATGGGCGGATCTGACGATCAGGGTAGGGGAAGAGGGGGAGCAGAAGGCGTCGGGCGATGGTTTGGTGGCAGGCCGGCGGAGGGGAGAGTCCGGCTGTGAGAACGATGAGCATTGGAATCTGAGGCTTGGATTCTCAGCACAAGCGCGGCAGCAACGACTAGCAGTCTCGTGGGCGTTGGCCAGGCGTTTGAAAGGGTGCGGGACGTTCTTACAAACTCTGCATTCGCAGCCCCGCCCGACGGTCGGCGACGGACGAGATGCTGTGTGTTGCAGGGTACAGGACTCGGGACTCGAGCGTAACCGGGCAGCGCACATCGGAGAGGTTCGCTATTTCCCAGAAGCCTCGCTGTATTTGATGACTGACATTGTGGGACGATAGTATCTAGAATACGGTCGTACGGGTTCGTTAGTTTACCAGGGCGGCGACAGCCGAAGACTCCTCGATGTATAAGCAGGAATACTATGCATAGTGTTGAACCTGTCTTTTAGAAGAGGGCAAAGATGCTAAGCTTGCAGAAGAGAGGGGGAAAGGGTGAACATATGTAATTCAATCCGGAGTGTCGTATCCAGCACATTGTTCAGTCTATCCACGACGCTCTAATTTGGTTCGCGTCATGTCATGTCTCGCGCTACTTTCAGAAGATTTGATGCATGAAGCAAACACCTCTGAATTGAGCGGCGTCTGGCGCTTAGTAGCACGGTGGTATCTCAGTATAGCCCTGACCAGATCGTACATAAAGTTGATTGAGCCTTGCAAATCAATCTACGCAAGATCCTTGAATCTCCAGTACCACCGGAGCCATTCCCATATCCCAAACCAATCAGACATAGAGCCACAACGCTATCACACGGATAAAAAGGACAACTAAGACGCGACACCCATGTACACGCCTGTCACGCAGGTCGAGGACTTTCCCGTAAGATCCATTCAGCAAACGTCCGAGGCTTGTTCTCGTCGTCCTCCGAATGCTCGACCACATGGCAGCAGGACGTCGGCTGTCCCAGATTCAGCCCCTGTAAGTGGGGGTACATCGGTACAACTGACAGAAAATCCTCATATCTGATCCAATACAACGGAGACATCTTCATGAATTTCTCCCTCGTATCGGCAAGCGCCTTAGTAACAGCAACATGGTCGTAAGCTGACGAGCCCTCAGGAGGGAACCTGTGATGCTGGGCAAGCTGTTCGATGATGCAGTGGCCTCGGAGGAAGATTTCTCGCTGCTTGTCGGCTACTTCACGTCGCTCCCAGTCCTGTAAGATGTTCGACACGGGAGCGTTGAAGTAGGCCCCGTGGTCTGACAGGTCTAGTTCGGGTAGACCTAGTATACCGACGACTTGGTAGCTCATGATCCATTTCTCATCGCGTCTGGCTGCATCGCAGCTTGGGTCTATTTCCCTCAGTTCGACCGTGTGGATAGGCAGGAATTTCATGCTTATGCCCATCTCCTGACCGTCGAATGTCAGTGGCTGCTTCGGTCCCAGTATCGCTGCGTATTTCAAGGCCGCAGGGAGCGCTTCCAGCCGGCTCTCCCGTGCAAGCCTTTCTTGCTCGACCCTTTGCCGTTCCTTCTCCTCCTCTTCGAGGCGCAGCCTCTCGGTTTCGGCCCTGCGAGCTTCCCTGACTGGTTCAGGCGTCTCTTGCTTAGTATCAACTGGTACACTCGCGGTATCATCCTTGTCATCCGCATCTTGATCAGACGGCCTGGCATATGGTAAGCCTTCCTGCTCTTCCTGTTTCTTGACATCTGTGGTGTCCTCGTCTCCAAGCACGATCTTAGCTGGCGCTCGCACATCAGGGCTACCACCATCCATTTCAGGCTCTGGAGATGATGATTCCTCGTCAACGACCCTTCTCCGCCGCTTGTGATCGCGTTGGTTCGACATTTCTCTGGCGCTTACTAGTCGTCTAGGTTTGGGAATCTCCTCCGTGATTTTGATACGTTTGTTCGGCATGATCGGCGAAGAAGACTGCTCACGCCTGTGAGGTGACGATTTTCTTTGCGGTTTCGGCTGGCCAGAGCTCATCGAAGCTGTTCTCCGTTTCTTGCCCTTCTGCTGTTGGCGGACACGGTATGCATCGAATCGCTCCTTTAGCAGATCTCTCTCGAGCTGCCACTTGGGCCCACGCCGCTCCTCCGACACCTCGAAGTAGGTCTTACCATCACGATCACGCCGCATTGGATTGAAATCGTCTTGGTCCAGCAAGAGTCTAAGTACTCCAATGTGTCCTCGACCTATTGCAGCAAGGAGAGGGGTCTCCACATTCTTGGCTGGGTCTGGGTCCTTTTCAAGCCGACTTCCGGCTGCTGCTAAGAGAAGGTTCAGGACCGTTTCGTGCCCACCTCGCGCAGCGGCGACAGCACTGAGATTGTCAGGCTCAATGCTGTTCAGGAAGTAATCGACAGCCTCTGCATCACCTTTCGCAGAGTAGGTTCGTAAGTTTTCCAGGTTCGACTCCAGATAAAGCAGGTCTCGACGCTCTGATGCTTGCTGACTCGTAGCAAGCGCCTCCCGCGAGAGGACCGGTGAGACGACACTGCTATCATCATCGTCCGCGTGGTTGCGCATCGCCTTCCGTAGCTCATTTTCAATCTCCGTGCAGTTGTCTTCGTCGCGGTTAATAACATCTACAGCTC
>JAKLMF010000699.1:0-11158 GCA_022813555.1 Botryosphaeria agaves | reverse complement strand
CTGTGGGAGGATGTGCAATTTAACTCGAACATCACCCGGAGGGGAGCCGGAGGAGTTGGGAGCTCCTTGACGTTGCATAAGCGAGCAGCCACTGCGGGTTAGCCGCAAGCGCCGAACGCCAAGCTATGTGGGTCGAACTTCAGCCTTCTCCCATCCCCTCCCACCAGCCTCTGCAAGGTTACGATGGAGCTTAGAATACGTCGGCGGGCATCCCCTTCAAGGGTCCATGCTGCGAGCGAATGGCGGGTATGCACTGTAGCGCGTCTTGCACCCGGCTGGGGCCTGCCGAATGCAGACTCTGCAGCATGGGACGAGCCACGCCGTTTACCACTCCCTACCACTTCTGGCATGGAGCTCGAACATGGGGCTTGGCCTTATTTGAGTCTCCTGGCCCGTAATCACATCTAGCACAGCAATTGTTATGACGACCCCGTAGGAAGACGCGAAACGGACTTCTTAGACCCGTCAAGGCGAGACATCGGCCCTCTTCCAGCTTCGATACAGCCACAGGGGACTGCACATATATCAGACCCTCATTTCTCTGTGTCTCTTCTTTTTCTTTCCTCAGAGACCAACTCCCACATTCGTTTTCACTGTGTCATTCATTACTAACCTAAAGGTTATTGTTTTTGTATTTTTTCCACCCGTTCGTTTTTCTTCTTAGTTGAACTGAGGATAGCCTCTCGCCATGAGGTCCTCTACTCTGTCAACCCTCCTCTTTTTGGCGGGTGCTATTCCCGCTTTGGCTGCTCCTCCTGGGGCTCCTCACCGCTCACATAGTGACGTGGTGCCCAGTCTCGATGGAAACTGTGGTGGACCCGGTGGATTCACGTGCCTGAATTCTTTCTACGGCAACTGTTGCGGTGCGTCGGGCAAGTGCGGCAGTGATGCCGAGACCTGCGGTGCGGGTTGCCAGGCTGGTTTCGGTTACTGCAGTGAAACCGAGGGCAAAGTCTCCCTTACGGGTGCTTGCGGAGGAGAGAACGGTTACACATGCAAGGACTCTGAGTTCGGTAACTGCTGCAGCAAGTTCGGTTACTGGTGAGTAAAGCGCTAGGATCACCGCAAGACAACACAAGCTAACATCTCGCAGTGGCTCTGGCGCAGCCTACTGTTCTCAAGGCTGCCAGGAAGGCTCTGGTGACTGTGGTAAATGGGAGGCGAAGCGGGACGTTCAGTGGAAGGACTCATGGGGTAACCCGGGCAGCCAGCCATGGAACAAGGCAGAGAACAAACCGTGGGGCAACAACGACAACCAAGACGCCAACGCTCAAGGCAAGCCCTGGGGCAAGCCATGGAACAAGCAGGGAGGCAATCCTTGGAACGTCTGGGGTGCAAGCAAGTCTGCTGGAGCGCACGGCGCATGGCCAACCGCGAACAGCTCTCGTGTTACATACCCGACTGGCTGGCACAACGAGTCGGAGTACGACACGACCGTTGTGGTTACGTCCACTACTACCTTCTGCCCTACGGCTCACACCAGCGGCGCTGCGGACGTCACCTCCCCTGTCACCTCCCCTGTCACCTCCCCTGTCACCCTGACATCGACAATCACTGTTTCTGGCAGCACCGTTGTCACCACGATCACCATGACTCCAACCCCTGTCATCAACCACTATAACAATGGGGGATACGGTTCAGAATCTGGCTCCTCGAGCGCAGGCTCCGCAGAGGGCAGTTCTGCATCTGGCTCCTCCAGCAGCGGCTCTGAGTCAACGGCTGATCCCGCCCACAACCCTTCATCCGGCTCTGGTCACTATGGCCATGGAGCAGGTATGTCTAGCCCTGCAGTCAGCGGCCCGTCCGGCTCGGCCTGGGCTTCAGGCAGTCTTGGTATCTCTGGCCATGTCTCTGGAGGTCCTGAGGTTACCCCGGGTCCCACGGTTTCGAAACCATGGGGCAACTACCCACCTTACGGTCACGGCCCGTCCGGAACCACCAACTTCTCTGCCTCCTTCACTCCTATGGTCACCCCGAGCGCCAGCCACCCACCTTTGGCGGGCCACAATAGCTCCACTCCCGTCAATAACACCGGCGTTTGCACCTCGGCTCTCATTCCCGAGAAGAGCTGGTTGGACAACTGCATTCCTTGCGAAGGCCAAGGGTGGGGCAAGCACTGTGGTGGTGACATCAACACGGACTGGTACAAATTCACCCCGAAGACCTGCCAGGTTGTGCACTACGAGTTTGACATCACCAACACTACCATCGCTCCCGATGGTGTTCCTCGCATG
Source organism: Botryosphaeria agaves (assembly GCA_022813555.1). Classification (NCBI taxonomy): domain Eukaryota; kingdom Fungi; phylum Ascomycota; class Dothideomycetes; order Botryosphaeriales; family Botryosphaeriaceae; genus Botryosphaeria; species Botryosphaeria agaves. The sequence goes on along the minus strand of JAKLMF010000699.1, from coordinate 8,924 downwards.
GCTCTCTTGGTGAACGGCCAGATGCCCGGTCCCCCAATCCGCGCTAGCTGGGGTGACACTGTTGTCATCAAGGTCAACAACAAGATGGAGAACAACGGTACCTCGCTCCATTTTCATGGTCTCCGTCAACTCAACAACAGTGAGAACGATGGTGTTCCTTCCGTCACGCAGTGCCCGATTGCTCCCGGCGAGTCCATGACTTACACCTGGGTTGCTGAGAACTACGGTACTTCATGGTACCACTCTCACTACGTCGTCCAGACCTGGGCAGGTGTTATGGGTCCTCTCATCATCGACGGCCCCCACTCTGCGGAGTTCGACGAGGAGCTTGACCCTCTCTTCCTTATGGATTGGAGCCACGAGACTGTCGACACCAAGTATGCCCGCGCACAGAATGCTACCCAGAAGCCTGGTGAGGCCGTTGGTGTCACTTACGGTGGCATTCCCACCATGGATAACGGTTTGATCAACGGTCTCAATGTGTGGGGTGCCGACGGCAGCGCCAACCAGACTGGTACCCGTGCGGAGTTCACCTTCAAGGCCGGCAAGAAGCACCTTCTCCGCATTGTCAACGGTGCTATCCAGGCTTCCTACAAGTTCTCCATCGATGGCCACAAGATGAAAGTCATTCAAGCTGATTTCGTTCCGATTGAGCCATACTGGACTGACGTGCTCAACATTAACATTGGTAAGTATCTATACCCTGAGATATCTGTATACGTCTAACACCTTCCACCAGGTCAACGTTACAACGTCATTGTTGAGGCCAATCAGCCCGTGGGAACCTACTGGATGCGTTCGGATAACCAAGAGACCTGCTCTACCAACTTCCAAGCCAAGAACATCAAGGCTGTCGTCAAGTACGAGGGCGCGGATGCCAAGGATCTCCCGACTTCCACTGCCTACACCTACACGGAGGCGTGTATTGATGAGCCTTATGCAAGCATCGTTCCTGTTGTCGCTATTGACCCAGTTGCTGGACACGCCATTGGCAACAACGGCAACCCCTTCGATGTGGTTATTCACAGCACCGATGGTTTCTCGGCCACCAGTCTCTACAGGTGGTTCTTGAGCGGTACCTCTTTCCAGAGTCAGTTCGGTGATCCCACCTTGTACTCCATCTACGAGAACGGCACTGCTCCGACCTACAGCGGTAACCTTCTTATCGATGCTCCTAAGATGGGCGAATGGGTCTATATCATCATCGAGAGTTTGATCCCTCTCCCCCACCCGATCCATCTTCACGGTCACGATTTCTTCATCCTTGCCGCCGGCCGTGGTCAGTTCGACTCCAGCGTCACCCTCAACACCAAGAACCCCCCGCGTCGTGACACCGCGATGCTGCCTAGTGACAAGCCTGGCCTTGGTGGTTACCTCGTGGTTGGTTTCCAGATCGACAACCCGGGTACTTGGTTGATGCACTGCCACATTGGATGGCACGTGTCCATGGGCTTCGCCCTCCAGATCGTTGAGCTGCAGGACCAGATCAAGGACACTGTCAAGGACTCTTGCAAGCTCGAGAAGACTTGCAAGACGTGGAACAAGCATGCCACGGACAACAACCTTGCGGTCTGGGACTCTGGTGTCTAAACTCGTGCAGAGTATCGACTGGGGCGGTTGTTTTGCTTTTCTTGTGTATACCTCGGCGTCTCTCTACCTTTCGTCTTCTGTGTTCAAAGTTAGATTTTGGATGTTCCAGCGCCGTTTGTATCTAAGAGGGAAAGGCTCGGCTGATAATGCTGGAAGAGGATTTCTTGGTTTCTTCCATGTATATAGTTACGAGTCTTAGAGTGCTCTGTGTGGGTGGATGATCGACAACATACCCAATGAACAAAAACGATCTCCATATCTTACTCTTTCACATATGACTTGTGCAACATACCGGATCTGAATTATTGCAGATCACCTATTCCTTCCTGAGTTTCGCAAACTTTAATGTTCGCATCTCCAAGTGGCCTCGCCAAGACCATCAACCATGATGGGTCTCCCAAAAGCTCAAAATTACCAAACACTAACTTAAGCCTCAGCACAGAATGCAATGAGCCGCCCGCCTTCCCGCAACCCCCTCGAAACCGCTCTCCAATATCTAACCGCTCTCGCAACCCCGACCCCTCCGCCCCACCACCGCCGCGGCGCCGGCTCTCTCGATGCCCACTTCCGTCCCGACTCCACAGCCTCCAGTCTCAGCGCCCACAAGAGCATGGACACCCGCTCCTCGCGCCTACTGAGTCCCGCCTGGCTCCGCAGCAGCAGCCGGGCCTCCTCATCCGCGTCGGAGGTCAGGCATAGTGAGAGGGAGAGAGAGGAGGACAATGCGATCCCGCTGATCGACTTCTCGCGCTCGCGCTCCGCGTCGCCGTACCCCCGGTCTCGCGGCAGCGCGGCGCAGAGTGAGGATGAAGAGGAGGAGAGTCCGGAGGGTGGGATGTTGCTGCGGCCGCTGGATGTGGGTGATGAGGGAAGGGGGAGGAGCAGGTGGGCAAGAATGGTCAAGAATGGGGGATTTGGGGGTTGGTTGATGGGGAGGTGGGTGGGGTGGCAGGTTTATGTTGGGTTGCTGGTTGCGTGGACGGGGATGGCTGGGTTTGGGCTGGTGTTAATGAATCGGTTTATTCTGTGGAGTAGGTTTCACGACTCTGGTGAACATGGGAGATTTGCTGATCTGGTTGGTGGGATTTAAGCTGGTGTCTACAAGTATGCTTTATGTTCAATTCTGGAGATGCTGTGGATAAATGGGTGCTGACGCTCCTTGGTCCAGGTTCCCGTATCCGTTGACCGCGACGCTGCTACAGCTGGTCATCACTCACGTGTTACTCCTTGGACTGGCCAGTCTTACCCGTGCTTTGGCTCAGCATTTGCGTAATCTGGGGTTGGGCGCTGTCATCGCGCCGGCGTACCCCACTTCTCCATCAACGTCAGATCACGCAGGAAGAGGGAAGGCAAAGCTTGCTGTCTTTCGATGGCTGCGTGCTGGATCCGGGGGTATAGCAGGAGGTGGCATTTTCGAGTATGAAAGAACAGCCGCGTATTCTGCCCTCCCTCTGGCTATAGTGTACCTTAGCAAGGTGCTGCTGAGCAACATCTCCTTCGCGTGAGCATCCTCTTATACCCTCTCTGACCACAGGTATATCGTTACTGACGCACGATTCAGCTACGCCGTCCTGCCCATGTACACACTGGCCCGAATATCTGTCATCCCGCTCACCCTCGTCCTAACAGCAACACTGACCCAGAGTTCGCACTCTACCTCGACCCTCTCCTCCTCTCTAACCGCAGTACTCAACCTCCTCGTAGCCTCCATCCGTCCCGGCGTCCGCGTAACCTGGGAATCCATCCTCGCAGGCGTCTTCTCCACCCTCTTCGTCGCCCTCTACCCGATCCTCCTCCAACGCACCCACCGCATTCTAACGTCCGCATTAATCCCTCAAGGCGACATCCTCACCGACGAGCCCAGCACCAGCGCATCCTCCGCTCCGGGCAGCAGCACCAACAGCGACCCCAATCCTACCAACACCACTACCCGCGAAGATACCCGCGCCTACTGGCAGACCCTGCACTACACCTCCCTCCTCTCACTCGTCATCCTCCTCCCCATCGTCCTCCTCTCCGGCGAACTCTCCAACATCCGCCACAACTGCTACTTCCTCGACGTGCCCTTCTTCTGGTTCCTGACCTTCTCGGGCGGCCTCTTCAGCACCGCCGTCTTCGGCACCACGTTGCTGCTCATCCGAGCCACGAGCCCGCTCACCGCAAATTTTGTTGCGGTGCCCAGGGCCGCGCTGCAGCTCGTTGCGCTGAGTGGAGGCAGGATGCCGGTGCATGCTTGGGTGGGGGTTAGTTTGTGTTGGGTGAGCTGCGTGTGGTACGCGTGGGTGAGGAGGGAGGAGGGGAGAGGGGTTGGGAGGGTGAGATTGGAGGGAAGGTAGAAGGGTTAGGGGAGAGAATGGGGTAGATGTCAATCTCACATATAGAGCGTTTACCGATTCTCTGCCCTTTGTGCACTGCATTTAGTATCGCCTGAAATTTCTGTGAATTGTCCGTTCCTGAAAGCACTATAATAGTCGGAAGTTCGCACTTGTACAAAGCCTAATTCTTGAGGGACATCCTGAATGGAATCTATCTGTATGGGAGGCGAGATCAGGAAACGATCTAAACATCATTGATCAAGGTTCAGTTCTTGTTTAGACATGGACACAGAGGAAATTCCCACTGAAGCCTCGACCAATACTCCCAAAGATACATTGCAGGTGAGCACAGACATACCGACTGCGGTTGGTTCCGACTGAAGCCAGGCATAACGGGGGACAGCCTTACTAAAGTGGATACCTAACGAACGCAAATTTTCAATTCAGTACATCCATTGCTTACAATGGGTTATTGAGTAAAGCCCATCTATGCTGAGCAGCGCCAGATACATCAAGAGAAATTGGCCATGAGGCTATCATACACCACCCAGCAAAGCAAAGCAAACCATTTCTTGTTACGCCAGCCTCCTACAGTTGCAACACGTCAGTCCTCTGAGAGGACAATAGACCAGCGAACCAGCTCGCGGAGATTCGGGTTTCGGTGCCTCCAGCATTCTCTACGTTCACGCCAGACCCTTGTGATGTACCTGTCGCTCGACCTTATAGGTTCGAACATGATCCCTGCAATTGCGGCTCGCACGTCATTCGTATAGGCCGCCAGAGCCGCCCGCATCGTAGTTTCGAACACCCCCATCGTGATGGCCCTGCTTCTCACCTCCGCATGCTGCGTCTCCTTGTAATGGATTATGAGTGATGTGAATGGCGGTTGCTTGATCAACATCCTCTCCCAAGATGCACCGCGGTTCAAGGGGAGGGTGCAGAAGGATGGCTTGACCGGCCACTGGTCCCGTGATACCCTGTTGATCTGAAGCGGTGAGAATGAGATGTACATGCGCTTGCGAATGTATACACCACCAATGTATATGTGCTCGTTTTGCACAATGCTGATGCACCGACCCAACGCGTTGTCGAATATCGAACGCAGTTGCTGACATGGGCAACGCGCTCAGGATGAGGTTCTGACTCAGTGGTGGGTGTCGTTGACGGAAACGGTGGCTCATGCAGTAGACGTACAGCTAGCAGAAAGTCTATCGGGGAAGCGGACCGAACTGTAGTGATTTGCTGCATAGGTGCCGTAGCATCGGCGGAGCGTCCGCGTGTGGTTGGCAGAGGCATTGCTTCGCGTCCGTTGCGGACAGGCGTTCCACTCATGCTGCGTTACTTTGTGAGATTACAGTAATTGTGTGAGCTGCGAACGTGTAGAACTGGAGACCGTGCTGCGCTGATTAGTCGCCGTGATTGCCACGATGGGAGCCACTCATACCGAATGCCAAGTACTGACAGTGGAAGCAGACAACCGGTTGGAGCTCGAGAAGCAGCTGGACGTGTAAAAGCTGAGAGGTACTTGCAAACGAAGCGCCGCTCACTGAGCTAAAGGAGTGAACGGTTACTACTCCAAGGTTGTCTGCACTCCTGCTACTCGTCGATATTGCTTGCCGTGCACCGATCCGCCGTCCTGACAATGAGCGATTCTGCTTACCCAGATGCTTCCACGACGACACAATGAAGGCCTATGGTGATTGCCAGAGGTCTGAGAGCCTGCGGGTTGCTTCTGTTGGCTTCCTGCTTTCACACGGTTTCGCTTTGTTTTGGCAACATCGGGTGGCCCTCAATGTATGCCAAGATCAGCGAACAGCCAGCTTACAGAGAAGTCACTACAAATCTGGGGCTCTGAAGCAGAGCATCCATCACGGCACTGCAGTAGAAGACACACGTAACCAGATTAGCACGAGCCTCGTGACGGACGCGTGGTGAAGGGATCTGAGGAATATCAGCACAGTTGAGCAGCGTGCGTGTCACTCCACAGCGGATCCGACCATCGAACTGACTAGACAAAAGAGGCATTAGGATCCGGTTGCTCACCGTTGTTCATGGCGAGGATTCTTGGAACGCTTTGACCAGCTCCAGTAAGTTGGCGCACCCAAACTCTATTCATCAAACATCCAGCTCTATGTCAAGTCTCCCTAGATTTTCCACCATTTCCCAAAGCTTTGCTGGATACGGCTTGAACAGTACGGATGCGTCTTAAGTGGAACAGGACACAGCATGTACGACGTTAGTAACGACTGCAAAACACCAGCAAAGGGGGACAAGTAGAGTCAGCCAATTTTAGCACAGTGTTCATCAGCTAAAAAAAAATTGTACAGACGTTCGACAACAAAACGATGTAATGGGTATCTAAACAGACAATAGTGCCACACGACAAACCTGAAGTATCTTACAAGAAAGCGCCAAACCCTTAAGGTGGACGAACGCGGAAGCCGCATTATGAACGACAGGCCAGGTGAAGCGTACTACAGCTCACTCGAAGAACTCGCCGGCGGCGGCGCCATCTCCAACGCCTCCAGCATCCTATAACATGTCAGTCCACCTCCCAATCACTCCCCCCACAATAGAACGGTCACTTACCTTACATTCTCCCCCAACAAATCCTCATTCATCTCCTCAAGCTGTTTGGCCTGTACACGCAGCCTCGCCAACTAACTCCCCCACACACTGGTCAGCACATCTCTCACACACCAACGCAGATAGTAGATGCAATGCAGAGAAGCAAGAAGGGGAGTACAAGAACACGGCACCATAGGACCCAAAGCCAAACCTCAACTCGTGCCGGAGCTCATTCACAGAAAGTGCAATCGCGAAGCAGAAACGGAAGGGGAGGCTGACTGTTCCTTCGAGCGAGATGCCGGCGCCCCATTCGTGCGCGCTGACCACATCGCTACTGACCGCTGCGGACTGCTCGGCGCCCGCGGTGACTTGTTCATCGTCATCATCATCGGCGTGGGCGTGGTTAGTGGTGGTGGTGCCGTTCAGTTTGGCCGACTTGTCGTACGCAGGCGGGAAATCCCCTTCAGACCAGCGCACCGCAGTCGGGCTGGTGTGGGTGCTGGATAGGGCCAGCTTGAACAAGCTCGGGGGCTTCTCTCGCAGCTCCGTGAGTTCTGCCAGTGCGGCCTTGAGCTGGGCCTCTAGTTCGGACACCCTGGTTCTTGCGGATTCGAGCTCTTCTTTCAACCCCTCATGAGGTGCTGCTGACTCTTCTAGAAGGGTGCAGCGGGCATTTGAGTCGGCCAAGGATACCTCGAGTTGAGAGCTCTCTTCCTCCGCAACCAGGACGGCGGCAATGAGAAGTTCGACCTGGTCGTTATCAGTCTTGTGCGCTTTCTGCGCCTTCTTCAGCTCAGCGTTCAGGACTGTGTTCTGTTCTGTCAGCTCAGCGAGCTGCGACAGATGCCGCTCCGCATCGTCAGCAGCAGCTTTGAGCGCAGTAAGACCATTGCCCGCCGAAAGGAGCTCGCCTTTCGCGACATCCAGCTGACGCTGCAACTCTGTGATGACTCCAGCGCGGGCTTTGTCCACATCAGAGATCATCACTGAACACGCGGTCTCGATTTCGGAGCGAACATCAGATACACGTGATTCATGCTGTTGAGTCAGATCATCCAGAGCCTTTGCATGCTGCTCCTTAAGCTCTTCAAGATCTTTCTCATAAGATAGTTCCATATCCTTCTTCTTGACGTCCATGGCGTCATGCTCTTCGCGGAGATCGTTCAGTGCTTTCGTAAGGTTCATGTCCTTCATAGCTGCCTCATCTGCTAGAGCACCGTACTTTGACTGAAGCTCAGCAAGTGCTGTACTAGCCTCCCTCCAAGCACTCCGCTCGGCCTCAAGAGCGTGGTACCTCTCTTGTAACTCGGCAAGTTCAGAGTCGCTCGCGTTCCCAGCGCTCTTCTCGGCTTCCAGAGCGTCGTACTTCGCTTGAAGATCTACGAGGGTGGCTCTGGTGCTCTCGATGTCGCTCTGCTCTTGTAAGATTGATTCATTCTGTTTTTGCAATTGTTCAATCTGCTGTTGGAGCTCCGATATCCGGGAGTTATGGTCGTCCATCAACCTACGCCTTGTTTTGAGGAGCTCTTCATGAAGTGTCTGCATGGCGGCATCATGGCCCTGCTGAAGCGCCTCTTTTTCATCGAGCAAGTTCTGGACGGACGCTTGCACGTCCTCAAGCTGTGCGTTGTGGGCCTCATTCAGCTCTTTCCGCTCCGAAATTATGGCGTCAATGATGCCCTGCATCTCCTGGACCGCTCTGTCTTGTTGTTTCTGTAGATCAATTCGCAGTTGTTCCAAGGACTCAGCATGTGTCTTTTCCGCTTCAAGCTTCTCTGTCATGACAGCATCGTGATTTGCCTGCATCTCTGCCTGCATCTCAACGACCTGTCTCGAGTAGTCGTCCCACGCGTCAGCTTTCAACTTCTCGACAGTTTCCCGATGAACCTGTTCAGCATCGCCCTTCTCGACAGCCAACGCGTCGTGTTTGACTTGCAGATCGTTGATAAGCTTTGAGTAGTGATCCGTAAGGTCGTTCTGCAATTGCTCAGTGGCCTCGGCATGTTCCTTGTCTGCTGCAGTTTTCTCAGCATTCAACGCATCGTGCTTGGTCTGAAGCTCTTCCAAAAGTTGCTTTTGCTTGCCTCCTAGGTTTGCCTCGAGCGCCTCAACTTCAGCAGCATGGTCATCTCCAAGACTCCTAAGCTCACTTCTGTGCCTCTCCTTGATGGCGTCCAGCTCTTCTTTGGCCTTTGTAAGTGCCTCAGTGTGTTGCATCTCATTGTCGGTATTCCGGGTCTGCATGTCCTTAAGGTTGTCTTGAAGGTTATTGATGAGGCTTTGCAACTGATCCATGGCTGCTTGGTGCTCATCGGTGGCATTACTCTTCTCTTGTAGAAGCGTCTTGATCTGCTCTTGCAGCTGGTCGACGACTTCGTTCGTACCATTAAGCTCGACCTCCTTCGCTTGTACTGAGTTCAGTGCTTGCTCTTGTTGCACTTGGATTTGGTC
>JAKLMF010000698.1:0-11173 GCA_022813555.1 Botryosphaeria agaves | reverse complement strand
GGTGACCTAGTAGACCAACTCGCGGACGAGGAGGATCCCCTTCGCATAAGGCTCAGGGAGTCCTTGGAAGAGAGCCAGCTTGGGGGCACACACAAACGGCGAGGCCGCCAACCCAAACGCGTCCGGTACCAACTAGAGGAGCATATTAGGGATAAAGAAGGGCAGTCTGGCGTCGTTAAGAGGAAGGAAGATATCAGAATACCTAGTCCGCCTCCACGGCAGATATCTCGTGCCGAGAGGATACTCGCATTCATCATGGCTCCTCGGGATGGACCATCCCGTATACACGGGCTGCATGGGAAGAAGTTGATGTACTTGTTATCTGGATCACTTCGCAGCCTGGATGCTAACCACATCATGCAGCTATTTCACTAGCGTTTTCGTGTCGTTAGGCGTCTTTTTGTTCGGATACGATCAAGGAGTGATGTCGGGAATTATCACGTATGCCAATCACCTCTGCAGCACTTGAGGTTTCGATGGCTAATCGGACGTCCGGCAGGGGTTCCTATTTCAAAGACTACTTCCACCAACCCAACCGAGCGGAGATTGGTACGATGGTAGCCATCCTCGAGGTTGGAGCGTTCATATCGTCTCTGTGCGTTGGTCGAATAGGAGATATCATTGGCCGCCGAAGGACCATCCTATACGGATCCATGATCTTCCTGGTCGGAGGTGCTCTTCAGACTTTCTCGAACGGCATGCCCATGATGATGTTGGGAAGGATAGTCGCCGGTCTCGGCGTCGGCGCTCTGTCAACCATCGTGCCCGTCTATCAATCCGAGATCTCTCCCCCTCACAATCGCGGCAAGCTTGCATGTATCGAGTTTACAGGCAACGTCTGCGGATATGCAGCGAGTGTATGGGTCGACTACTTCTGCAGCTTCATCAGAAACGATTGGGCGTGGCGGATACCCTTATTGATGCAGTGTGTTATGGGTGCTCTACTGGGCCTAGGCAGTCTGCTGATCTGCGAATCTCCAAGGTGATGCTTACACGTCAATCCTTCTTCTATACGACCTGCTAACGTGGTATAGGTGGCTCCTCGACAACGACCATGACGAGGAAGGTATCGTGGTCATTGCAAACCTATACGGGAAGGGAGACATCCACAATCCCAAGGCGAGAGATGAGTACCGTGAGATCAAGATGAACGTTTTGCTACAACGACAAGAAGGTGAACGGTCATATAGGGACATGTTCAAGAGATACTACAAGCGCGTCTTTATCGCAATGTCCGCTCAAGCACTGGCGCAACTGAACGGTATCAACGTCATCTCCTACTATGCTCCCTTGGTCTTCGAGCAAGCCGGTTGGGTCGGTCGAGACGCAATTCTAATGACTGGAATCAACGCGTTGACTTATCTGGGGTCCACTATCCCGCCATGGTATCTCGTCGATAAGTGGGGCCGTCGTCCCATCCTTCTGTCAGGAGCACTCATTATGATAGTCGCACTGTCCGCGATCTCATACTTCATCTTCATTGATATCCGGTGGACTCCCACTCTGGTCGTCGTCTTTGTGATGATATACAATGCGGCTTTTGGTGCGTCATGGGGGCCGATCCCTTGGCTATATCCTCCGGAGATCTTACCTCTGAGCATCAGAGCCAAGGGTGCCAGTCTTAGTACCGCGTCCAATTGGGCTTTCAACTGGCTGGTTGGAGAGATGACGCCGATCCTGCAGGACTGGATCCAGTGGCGTTTGTATCTTTTGCACGCGTTTTTCTGCGCTGTCAGTTTTGTTGTTGGTATGCAAACCCACCGGTACAAGCGTGTCCACTGTACTAACTGCTGCAACAGTATGGTTCATATACCCCGAGACGGCCAATGTGCGGTTAGAAGACATGAACTCCCTTTTCGGCGACGCAACCTCCGTCATGCCCACACCAGAAACAATTGCCGAAGCCGAGTCCCTCTTCAGCGGGCATCGCTCGCCTGTTCCATCTATCGACCTAAACAAGAGGCCATCTCTAGGTCCGGACCATGCCATCCCAGGGCTTGACATTGACCCGCCCGCGGTTCAGGGGAAGGGTGGCAAGCCGATGCTAGCGAGAGGCAACTCTCAGACTGAGGGTGTCGGTGGATGGATCTCGAATATTGTCAAGCGCGGCAGAGGTGAGGGCGGAAGTCCGAGTGGTCAGTATAGACGCGTAGATCAGGATGATGAATAGATTTTGGACTTGGTTCATTCCTCGGGGACGACATGCACGGCGGCGTCTTATTTTTGGGGCATGTTCAACTATTGGGAAAAGGTCTCAGTGCATCTATGGCTTGGCGAACGAGGAGCATAGAAGGCGCATGATGTTGTTTTGGGTGGTTCCAGTCTTCGTGGCTGTGTAAATGTGTTGATACAACATTTGGTATCGCACGTGTTACTATTCTCAACTATGAATTCATCCTCGTCAGGCATACTTAATTGTCCGGGCCCATAATATGTGAGCTCCTGGATATAATCGTGTCTGCAGAATAATCAATCAGCTGCAAAAATCTATACACGGTGAAGGTTGCTGCTACTTAGGTACAGGCTGATAGTGCTACCTGGCCTCAACTCCTTAGCGCGGAGTGAACCCTTAGGCTTGGCAAACGGAGATGCATGAGAAGCGGCCAACTATTTCGAGCTGAGCTTGACGACCCCCTTACAGCCTCGTCCAGCGACATAGGGGTCATCGACAAAAACTACTAAATTGTTTCCAATGCCCGCATAGCTTCTTGACAGCTTGCGGTTTTCCCAACTTCCCTTCTTACCCTCCTTTACAACTCCCAGCTCCGGGATTCATCCTTCAGACAGCGTCCATACGTTGAAGGAGCTGTGTTACCTTCAATCATCTGCGACACTGACTTGAGATCCAACCAGGACGCCGCCGACCATCGAGACTTATTAATTATCCTCCAATACCGCCAGCATGGCTGCAACTACGCAGCAGCCCGTCCAGGGCTACGCAACGGGGGCTGACAGTCAGGCCGACGACTTGAGACGGAGAAATATTGCGGATATCCAGCAGAATGGCAGAGTCGCAAATGCACCTGGTGAAGTCAAAGAGAAGAGCAAGGACAAGGTATGCTCAAATAGATAGATCGACACCCACGCCTTCAGCATCAGGGGTCTTGGGAAGGACGGGTTGCTAATCGGGCCTGGTGTACAGCAGAAATCGCAAACCATTGTAGCCGTCCTAGATGAATGGGAGTGGATCATAGCCCCATTGATCTTCACTGCCCTTGCGTTCTTCACACGGATGTGGAAGATTGGTCTTTCGCCAATCGTCACATGGGACGAAGCTCAGTAAGTCATTCAGCAGCTACAACTGGCTGCTATCGCGGCTATACAAGCTCCAAGAACTGACTCTGGTGTTGCGTAGCTTTGGAAAATTCGCTTCTCACTACATCAAACGGGAATTCTACTTCGATGTCCACCCTCCTCTCGGGAAGATGCTCAACGGTCTTGCGGGATACCTTGCCGGCTACAATGGGTCATTCGAATTCAAGTCTGGAGAGTCATACCCCGAAGACGTCAACTACACTTTCATGCGTGTCTGGAACGGTGCTTTCGGAGCGCTCTGCGTGCCAGTGGCATACTGGACTGCGAAGGCCTTGAACTTTAAGCGGCCGACGGTGTGGCTTGTGACGATGATGGTCTTGTTTGAGAACTCGTACACTACAATCAGCCGATTCATTCTCCTGGACTCGATGTTGTTGTTCTTCACGCTTACAACTATCTTGTGCTGGGCGAAGTTCCACAGGATGCAGCATGACCCCTTCTCGCCTGAGTGGGGTCTGTGGTTGATGTTGACCGGTATCTCCATTGGCTGTGTGTGCAGCGTGAAGTGGGTCGGCTTCTTCGCAACAGCGCTGGTAGGACTGTACACGGCTGAGGATCTGTGGAATAAGTTTGGTAATCTCAAGATATCCAAGGTTGGTCGCCTATGAACATGCCGTGGGATAATTGGTTAATTCGTCCTTAGTCTGAACTTGCGACGCATCTCGGGTTCCGCGTTTTCAGCTTGATCGTGATACCTCTCATGGTCTACATGTTCTCCTTCTACCTGCACTTCTTGGTTCTTGAGAACAGTGGCCCAGGCGATGCGCAGATGAGCTCTCTGTTCCAGGCAAACCTGAGGGGTACAGAGGTCGGGAAGGATAGTCCTTTGGAGATCGCCTACGGATCGCGCGCGACCATCAAGAACATGGGTTATGGAGGCGGTTTGCTGCACTCTCACGTTCAAACGTATCCCGAGGGATCAAATCAGCAGCAGATCACTTGCTACCACCACAAAGATGCCAACAACGACTGGTTTTTCTATCCGAACAGGTTCCAGCCCGAGTATGACCCGGAAGAGCCGCTCAAGTATGTCGGAAACGGCGACATCATTCGTTTCATCCACGCTCAGACCGGCCGTAACCTCCACTCTCATCAAGTCGCCGCCCCAGTCACGAAAGCTGACTACGAAGTCTCATGCTATGGCAACACCACCATCGGAGATACCAAAGACCACTGGACTGTTGAAGTCGTCCGCGATGTAGCCTCGAACGACTACTCGAAGCTCCGCACTTTGACTACGGCGTTCAGATTGAAGCACACGGACCTTGGCTGCTACCTCCGCGCCGGTAACGTCAATCTACCACAGTGGGGCTTCAAGCAGATCGAAGTCACGTGTACCAAGGAGAACAAACCTAGAGATGTCTACACGCACTGGAACGTTGAGAGCCACTGGAACGAACGATGTAGGATTCAACTGTCCACCAGTCACCATGAGAAAATTTTTGCTGACCTCCAAGCAGTGCCCCAAAGTGATCCGGGCTCCTACAAGTCCCCCTTCTTCCGCGACTTTGTCCACCTTAACGTCGCAATGATGACCTCCAACAATGCTCTCGTGCCCGATCCGGACAAGCAAGATGACCTTGCTTCCGGGTTCTGGCAGTGGCCCATCCTACACGTCGGTCTGCGCATGTGCGGATGGGACGACAACAGTAAGCCACTCCTCACCTTCGCATCACCACCAGCCGCTAACCATTTCCTCCCCTTTCAAAGTCGTCAAGTACTTCCTCCTCGGCAACCCGCTCGTCTACTGGGGCAGCACCGCCTCCCTCGGCATCTTCACCCTGCTCGTCGCCTGGTACCTGATCCGATGGCAGCGCGGCTACCGCGAGCTCAAGCCCGCCGACATCGACCAGATCCACTACTCCGGCCTGTACCCCTTCATCGGCTGGTTCCTGCACTACCTCCCCTTCGTCGCCATGGGCCGCGTCACCTACGTTCACCACTACTACCCCGCGCTCTACTTTGCCATCCTGACGTTCGGGTTCTGTTCGGATTGGGCGACGAGGGATCTTAGGAAGCAGGCGCAGTGGGGGATCTACGTCGTGCTATATGCCGCGGTGATTGGGCTGTTCTGGCTGTTTAGGGCGATCTGCTTTGGGATGGAGGGGTCGAGTACGCAGTGGAGGCACTTGAAGTGGTTTGACAACTGGCGTATCACTGACTAGGCGAGGATGTAAGAGGGACGGGTTATAAGGTGTGTGCTGTGGGTCAGCGTCCGGATCACGCAGTGGTGAAGAAGTACGGGAGACGCATAGGTGGATCGAAGAGTGTGAGGGTTGTACTTTGTGACGGAATACATGATGGAGGCGTACTGATGTTACGAGGAAAAAGAACTTCTAGTCATAATGGGATCGGTTGCTTGTTCCACATATTCGTACAATAGTCTGAATGTGATGTACGCAGTCTTCTGCCCCGCGCTCGCGCCATACCCACATGCCATCTGGAAATATCATGGTGCTTTGTCAAAAATGTGATCCTTGTGATCAGGTTCGAATCATGAGCTTCGGCAATCACATGTGGCGGTTGTCTTCAGCGCCCAGCAAACCACTTAAGAAAGCTTCTACACACGTAACGGCTGGCAAGTGCCCAAAGAATGCATATCAGAAGGCTCTCGTAGGCATCCCCAAACATCCTTACACAAAATCCTATCCCTCAACCCCTACACCATCCCATCTTCCCCCTCTCCACCTTCCCCACCCTCCCCACCATCCCCCTCCTTACCCTGAGCCTTCTTCGCCTTCTCCCTCTCCTTCTTCTTAACCTTCTTCTCCCTGTTCCTCCTCGTCCTCTTCTCCCTCTCCGCCTCCTCCTTCTCCACCCGACTCCTCCCCGCCTCTTCCCTCCTCACCCTCTCCTCAACCGCCCTCTTCCTCAGCACAACCCTCCTCTTCTTTCCCGGCCGTCTCCTCTTCCCCTCCCCCTGCCCCTCATCCAGAGCTCCACCCCCTCCCTCTCCACCACCACCCACATCCTTCCTCTTCCGCGACAGAGGCGCTGTGATGCGCACAACTCGCCACTCCAGCTTACACCCCGGCCACTTCACCTCCGCACGCCTCAGCACGTCAGCACCGCTGACAGCCGCGCTCTCCAGCTCTGCCACCTTCTCCGCCGACGGCGGACCGGCGAAGTAGTACCCGCCATCCCTCCGCGGGTTCACGAGGCCCGGCTCACGGCTCTCTAGCGCGGGAGAGTGCAGGCGGACTTTTTGAGGTGCGGCTGCGGCGGAGTTAGTGGAGGGTGCGAAAAGGTTGAATTCGAGCTCGGCGTCTTCATCGTTTTCTGTGGGAGCGGTGGGGATGGTGGGGGGAGAGGTGGGCAGCGCAGGTGTGGTGGTGGAGAAGGTCTGCTGGATGCGGGTGCGGAAGAGCTGGGTCAGGGCTGGCTCGGGGCTGGAGCGTGGAGAGGAGGACGGGGAGTAGAGTTCGGAGCGGCGGACGCTGGCGCTGTGTTAGTGGTGGATCGAGCTGGTTTGAGGGTGTAGATATACCGTTTGGCGTTTGGTAGGACGAACATTGCGCACGGATGTGGTTCGATGTTGGGTGAGCTCGTTGCTTGAGCATGCCAAGGATCATGATAGGAGAGGGCAGTTTGGAGTGACGAGCAGCAAAAGTCAAACTCAGCATTTTGCACTAAAGCTTAGACAAACTATCACTCCATTGGCTCAATGGAATGCAGAACTTCACTGCCATGCTGCGACACTAATCACCTCTAGCAATTTTTCCCAGGCACCTGAGCAACCAAGGTCTCACTCAACGCTGACGCCCTTCCCTTCCTCGCACCTCACTCATCCCTGAAGATCCACCGTCCCCCTTCCCTCATCGCTTCTCTCCACCTCTCCTCCACCTTCCTCCTCTCCAGCTGCCTCGCCTCTTCCCTATCCCTCTCGATCTCCTGCGTCGTCGGCATATCACTCCTCCAGAACCCCGGCGGCGTCGCCCTCCGCTCATACGCATTCCTGTGCCTCCCATGCCGATCCGCCATCAACCTCGTCCGCGCCTGCATCACCAGCTCCTTCCGCTCCTCTTCGCTCATAGCGGCGACGTTGGCACGAGAATACGACGTGCCAAGATAGTCGGCCAGAAGGCGCTCTTCATCATCAACACTGTCTTGAGAGCTGTCCCAGAGGCCTCGGGAGACAGTCGGGTTGGCCCCGGCTTCGACAAGAGCGCGGAAGGCAGTGCCACAGCATTCGGGGCGCGTGCAGCCGGGTAGGCAACGGCGTGCGTCGCGGTTGCGGACAGTCTCCACGAAAGCATAGTCCAGACCTTGATTGTACGCCGGGTTGATCTTGAAATCGTCAAGGCTGAGACGAGTGAGGGGACGGACGCGAACAGGCTCCTGATCGGGATCCATGGCGTCCGGGTCTTGGTCGTTTGAGGCATCCAGAGCTCGTGTCCGGGAGCGGGTGCTTCTGAAAGCCGTCTGCGGGTCCGGCGTACGAGTGGATTTTGTCGGATCGGGACTCGTGGCACTGGAGATGGTTTGCCTCGCTGGCGTCGAAGCTTCGAGGAGGGATTGTAGGCGGCTGGTTGACCTTGCAACGGATTCGGGTGACTTCTGCTTTCTTGGGTTCTCGCCATCTTCTGCTACTGCGTGGACAGCTTTTGCACCTCTACCCTCCTCCTTGCGTCTGGTGCGTCCGAGCAAGCCACTCGTACGTGGCAATACACGCGTGTTCGGGCTCAACGTGCGTAAAGCCCTCGCGTGTTGATTCTTTCCCGTCTTCGGCCCATTGCTTGTC
Source organism: Botryosphaeria agaves (assembly GCA_022813555.1). Lineage (NCBI taxonomy): Eukaryota > Fungi > Ascomycota > Dothideomycetes > Botryosphaeriales > Botryosphaeriaceae > Botryosphaeria > Botryosphaeria agaves. The sequence continues at coordinate 3,117 of JAKLMF010000698.1, read as the reverse complement.
TCACGATGCAGGCCGAGATCTGACAGCGCGCCGGAATCATCCTCTGTCTTGATCGGGTCACTATTCGACCGATTGAGAGACAGCGCACTGGTTCTGGTGTCTTGGTCAAGTTCATCGGAAGGAGAGTCGTCCACGCCGGGAGGTATGCTCGTGGACCGCTCCTGAAGTAAGCTGTCGAGAGCTCGATGACGGAACGATCCGAGTTGAGAACGCCTCATTATCTCTTCCAAACGCCGACGCTTCCTGGGAGTATCATTGAGCCTCTCGAATTCATCAAGGTCTAGTGTGCTGGTACGTGTAAGCGGGTTAGTTGGCCCAGGAGGCAATACTGGACTGCTGAAATCCTCCTCTTTCACACGGATAGGCTTGGCGGGTGTACCGTTCTGTGCGTCTGTATCTTGACGTACCAAAACAGAACCTTTGGATTTTGGAGGTTGCTTTCGCTTCAAGGATCGAGAGGACACAACAACCGGGGAGTCCTCATCGTAGTGAGCACTACTCACAGGAGTCCGGTTTTCTCCTTCCTGCCCGCTCGTGGCGTCTCCAGTAGTCTGGCTGGAACTAGGCATCCCGGAAACATTGTGCATCTCCTGTGGCACCAACGCACTCGCATCCGAGATTTGAGGTTCGACCACATTACGCGGTTTGATACCTCTGATAACGAATGCTACCCCATCTTGCGATACCTGCAACCAACTAGCTCCAGGGAACACATTCAGTATGTGGTTCATGAAGTTGCTCATCTTCATCAACGGTATCTGCTCGCTATGACCCTGGAAGGCATCCACGTACGCATTCCATATTAGTTGTTGAGGGACCTCGAAGACAAGGTCCTTCTCGAAACATGCACGCAGCCTGTCCGACAGAAATTAGGGCTGTGCCAGGTGATGGCGAGTAGATCACTTACCAATGAGAGGAGCGGACAGGTTCTCTGTGCTGTGACATCTCCGCAATCACCTCAGCGGGCAGCTGGGGAATAGTATCCAGACCGACATCCGCCACACTGGCGTCTGCTTGCCCGGCGCTCACAACATCATCTGGTACTCTGTCAGGAGCATGGGTTGGGGGCTCCACAGAAGCGTTGGATAGCAATGACGCCGATCTTCGCGACTGCCTTGCCCCTGATACAATTGGCCGCTGAGACGATACTGATTCACGGTCGTGATGGTCTACCAGAGCAGGTCGTGTAGAAGCTGGGCTTGCGTTAATTCTTCCAGACTCCACTGCGATTGCAGGGCCGCCTGGAGTAGACGACACATGGGACGGTGCGACCGAGACAGGACTCATGTTGCCATAGCGTGGCTCACGTGAGGAGTCAATGACCTCCGGGGTGAGACGCGCAACACTCGGGGACGCGTCTTCCTCGGCTCTGTGTTCTTCAATCTTGAGAGGCGCAGGAGATCCTTTGAACACAGTGCCCTTGACTCGACAGCGGTCGATGTAAGCTTGCCACTCTTTAACAGCCTTCTTGGATCCTTGATACTTTTTCAGCACAGCTTCATAGCCCACCCTGTAAGCATCGTAATCGCTCTTCAAGTCATTGTACTTCTTCGTGACCTCGGCATAGTCCTTGTACGGCACCACAGCTGGTTCCGTCGCTACCGTATCGGTGCTGTCTGGAGAGCTCCGTGGTACATCACGCGATGCGCTTGAGGGTCGCGGAGAGTTATTGTTTGCCTGCAAAGCAGCAGCAAGCTGCGCTCTGAGCGTTTCATTCTCCTCTTGGAGCGTCTCGACTCTGGCAGCTCGGACTATCAACGAGGAGATCTCGGCTGACAGAGCCCGCTTTTCTTCGTTCTCTATGATGTATTAGAGCTTGATTGATGCTGAAGGAGCGATGTTGTAAGTACCACTCCGCTTTTCGTGTTTATAATCATGGGAAATATTCTTCTCGAAGAGCTTCCACGCATCCTTTACGTCGTCGAGAAACGCGTCTCTGTGGCGCGTAAACCAATCTGCGTTTTCGCCCATGCCTCGAGAGATCAACGAGATACGCGTCTTTCTAGTAATAGCATGGTTCTCTCGGTTTTGCCCACTAAGATGCCAATGTTGCTGATGTTACTCGAGCCGCGCTTTGACGACTGAGAGTTGCTCAGGATTGAGACACGCGCAGAAACGTGACGTCGGTTGAGCCTCGGAGAGCTAGCCGGTTTCTGGGCTGAGCAATCGATAAGATAAGATAGCCATGTTGTTTGCATCGGTTTGCATCAGTCCATCCTGCGCCACACCAGGCACATCCGCAGTCGATCATTCGCTCTGCATCCAAATCAACACACTCATTCAGCTCCATGACGAAGCGCGCACATGCAGAGGTTTTACAGAATGAGCGTCCATCAAAGCGCAGACGCTGCATTACGATCGACCGCCTGTCGAACGTAAGCGACGAGATACTCCTGCGCATCTTGTCGTACGCCTCCGTTCCTGAACTGTGCCTGTGTCAGAGGTAGGTTGTGGAAGCGTTACCAGTATGTTCAAGACTCTAGGCTGACTTAGGAAGGATCTCCCACAGGTTTTACACCATCGCAGGTGACTCCCAACTCTGGAAGGCCGCGTACTACAACCGCTTCGTCCGTCCGCGCGCATCACGATTACCCGGTATCAAAGACGCCACTACCGATCACTTGTTCTTCTCATCGAAGTTGTCGAAATGGTTGGATGAAGAGAATCTCGTTAAACGCGGCCAGGAGACGAACTGGAAACGGCAATATAAGCTACGGCACAACTGGTCCAACGGTAGCTGCAATGTCAGCGAGATACAAGTCGCAGAGGAACCACCTGTACCGCCATTACTCGTACGATTCCATGAGGGCATTGTATTCACAGTGGACACCGCTGCGGGACTTCGCGCCTGGACGATGAAGGGAGCGCGGCATCTGCTGGCCAGTCAAACTCTCAGAAGCGATGGGGATGCGCTGCCAACATCCTTTGCTGTAGACATCCAAGAGCAGAATCCGAGATATCACCGAGTTGCAGTGGGATTCCAAGATGGTGGCTTTGCTGTCTATGAGCTGCGCAGAGAACCGCATGCTTTCGTTCATTTGTACAGCCATACGGCCTCTTCCAATGGAACACTCTCCGCAGTCGCGTATGCGTCTCCGTATCTCCTTACTATGACGG
>JAKLMF010000697.1:0-11191 GCA_022813555.1 Botryosphaeria agaves | reverse complement strand
TGGATTCCTTTCCTTTCTAACCGCCTCAATCCGTGCGGTAAGTAGTGGGTAAACTGGCGGAAAGCCTCGTAGCGTTAGGCGGCCGATATACTCTACTATAGCCGTCTCCTCCATAGGAGTTAGCACCATTTGCGTAGGATGCGCATTAATTTGGGCTATAGAAGTCTGGTGAAAGCGGCGGTAAAGAGTGGAGTATTCTATACCAAATTCACGCGCGGAACTTGCTATAGTAGCGTCTAGATCACTCGTAAGAGCTTTTAACGCCTTTTTAATACATTTCTCTTTCTCCATATTAGTATAGTGGTGCGTAAGTAGTAAGAATATAGAAAAAGAGAAAACGTGTCGAGTTTTCTTACCCCACTTTCCACGTGAACTTCACATGAATCTAGTATTTTTAAAAGTAAATGATTCACGTTTATATTCTAGGATATTACTCTTCTAGACGTAGACTTTTAGTTTATCTATCTAGATATCTAACCAGAGTCATACGTGGGGAATGCGACCGGAGGAAAAAGGTAGAGGCTAAAAACGGAGCTTTTCTATTCACTTAGGTACTACGTAGCCGCACGGCGGAAATTTAAAAAAGTTATTTTATAATACTATAGTTCTATCCCTAAAGATCCACCCCACGCGTTTTTAACTTCCTAGCTTTCCTACGTGGTGCGTGGTTGCGTTGCGAAGTGGGTGAGGTTTGATGTGGTCGAAATATGCAAAGCTAGGTGATATGCAAAGCTAGGTGAAACCCACGTAGTTGTGTCTCGGACGAGCTTCAGCAACAACTGCAACATTGTTGGCCCCCATAATGCTTGCTGCCAGCGGGGTCCAAGCGCTGGCGCGTACTATGCACTGATAGCGAAATGGGTGTGTACCACAACCGCGCTCTGTCAGCTGGCTGCTGCTTTCCTTTCCTCTCCTTCCCTTCTGTCGTTCCTAACTTCATATCTCGCTTGATCTATTTCCTGCTCCATCTTCACTTCCATAGTCCAGTCCTGCTTTTGCCGCAATGTCTCTCAAACCGGACGACCGCAGTTCCCGCTCCCGCTCCAAGTCTCCCAGCGGCCGCTCGAGGTCGCGATCCCGCGTGGAGGATCGCGCGCCCTCTCCGCCCAAAGCCGCTCCGGCTGAGAACATACCGTTTCGCTACGTGACGGCGCCGTCTCCGGAGCCACGGCCGGCACCGATGCCAGGAGCGTTTGGTGAGGCGTCGGCTACCCCGCATCAGCAGCTGAGGCAGCCATCGCAGACAATGCCAGGCTTGTCGAGCTATGCGCCGCCCAGCGTGATGAGTGATTCAGGTTCTCCAAATGAGGACTCCACGAGTGACCAGTACCCGAGTTACGCCTCGCCGGCTCAGTATCAATATGCTCAACCCGGCCGGCCACCAGCCTCTACCGTGACGCCGCCAAGCGTGCAACATGCTCCTCCTTTAGTGCCCCAGTATGCCCAAACTCCGTCGTGGAGCTACAGCACTGCACCCCAGACGCGTAAAGTAGCACCGCAACCAGTTAGAAGACCTTCCGGTGGCCAAGGTCAAAATGCGCAAGCGGGAGCTTTTCAGTATGCAGCACCGCCTAGCAAGATCACATACAGTGCGAAACCCGTCGTCCCTGTTTCTACGCAGCCTGCTGTGCAGTACATGCAGTACATGCAGTCTGGGAGTGCTCAGATGCCGTCAGCTGCTGAGCATCTGCCGCAAGCAAAACCATCGCCGCCGCCGTCGCAGCAGCAGCAGTCTTCTCAGCAGCAACAACCGACCTATTTGCAGAACCCCCACAACATCAAAGAAGTCGCACCAGGCGGTGGGAAGCTTAAAGCACCTCCATCGCCGGGTTTACGCCCGCACCGCCTTTCCGTCAGCGGCCAGAGACCCAACTCGCGTACTCCCTCACCATCCGGCTTGAGAATGGACAGGCTGTCAGTCAGCGGCGACCGACCCGACATTCAGAACCTGCTATCAGGCCAACTACCTCCCCCAAGCCCGATGCTCGAACCTTACCACGGCACCTACCAATCCATGTCCCCTATGCCCTCACCCATCATGTACCCCCGCGGCGGCGCCGACGACGACATCGACGACCTTCCTCTCCTCTCCCCCCGCCTCCCCAACACCACTACCCAGCCATACCGCTCCCGCTCCCCCTCAGCCCCAACCACCTACTCCTCCCACCCGCCCCCGTCCCCCCGCGCCAAAAAGCGCATCCACTTCTACGACGCCGACCACGACGCCCGCCTCATCGGCGACGCCCTCTCCAAATCCCCCGTGGACGCCGGCCCCCTCATCGCCATCCTCCCCCTCCTCCCGCACGAGCAGATGCTCGAGCTGCGCGCGGCCTACAAGTCGCTGGTCAAGATGCAGGGCCTCGGCATCAACATCGCCAAACACATCAAACTCAAGACCTCGGGGAACTTCGGGAAAATCGCGTACGTCACTGCGCTGGGGCGGTGGGAGGGCGACGCGCACTGGGCGAACTGCTGGTATCAGAGTGGGGGGGCGAGTCGGGAGTTGCTGGTGGAGGCGCTGATGGGGCGGCGGAATGAGGAGGTCAGGGAGATTAGGAGGGCGTTTAGGGATAAGCGGTATGGCGATGATTTGGCGAGGTGTATGGAGAAGGAGCTCAAGGCGGATAAGTTCAAGAGGGCGGTGATGCGGGTGTTGGAGTGCCAGAGGCAGGAGGAGGCGGATGTGTGGCCGGTGGAGTATCGCAATCGGGATGTGGATGCGCTTTGGGAGGCGTTGGGGCGGAGGGAGGGAGGGGAAAGCGCGATACTGGAGGTTGTGGTCACGAGGAGTGATCGCCATCTCAGAGAGGTGTTGAAGACGTATGAGCGGAAGTATCAGGGGAACTTCGCGAAGGAGTGTTTGAAGCGGAGTGGGAATCTTGTGGTGAGTACTCCTGGCCTGGGTCACGTGCACATCCCCCGTCTTTTCTTGGTATCCGACCACTGCTTTCGCTCGCGCACAGCTCGGCGCAGCCCTCCCCCCACCACTCCTCCGGAATAGTCTGCTAACTGCGCGCATCCAGGGCGAGGTCGTCGCGCACATCCTCAACGGCGTCATCAACCGGCCCGCCCGCGACGCCATGCTGCTCAACCACGCGCTCGTGGACCTGAATCCCGGCAACGACGCGTCGAAGGGTAAGGAGGGTGGCAGCGGCACGTCCAAGCATCAGCGACAGGAGCGCTACGAGCTGCTCATCTCGCGGCTGGTGCGCTTGCATTGGGACCGCGAGCACATGAGACTGGTGGCAGAGGACTATAGGCAGAAGTATCGGAGGTACTTGGAGGATGATATCGAGGATTGTGTCAAGGGGAGTGATTTTAGGGAGTTTTGCTTGGCGCTTTGCGAGAGTTGGAGGGCGTGAGGGGGGGATGGGAAGGGTGATTGTTTTGGGTAGTGGCTTGGTTTACCGTTTGGAGAGGCAGATCTGTCGGATTAATGTTCGTGATGGCGTCCGCTCGCACCGGCCTGGATGCGCTGGATATACTACGTGGTCTCTATTCCCCGATCTGGATCCTCCATCATAGTCACTTAACAGTGTATTGTATTTACAGACCTAAGAGTGTCGTGGCCGCTTGAGGACATCTGCAGCCCTTTCGCTCGGATGACTGCGCAGATGGTCCTTGCCGGCTGCCGGACCTGCAAACACCCGAAGATAGTTCTGCTGTTAAACTTGACCTCCATGAAGCTCAACATGACCACACATCTCCGCCAGCATACTCTCGAATGGAGCCTCGGATATCGTCCTTGGTTGATGTGGATTCATTTGATAGGCACGGCTTGGACTGTTGGTCCGCGAGACTTCCTGAGCAATTGAACCTACCCTCCTTTGACTACATCAATGGAACCCTGCTGGCCAAGTCGCAAAATGCGCAGGAGAAGCTCGACGGCCATTTAACCGATGCACCAGCTCGCTATGACTCGAGCACACGCTGGCTCGGGATAACTACACAAGAACAACCTACTTCTGCATCTAGCTCAGTGCATTACACAGCAGAGAAGCATGCTCATAGTGGAACTTCCAAATCATCAGTTCCCTTGGCCGAGGTGCTGAACGACGTCGAAGATTGCGATGTGCCGAACGGTTCCTTGCACCACATACTGCAAGAGTCCAATGCACGGAAACGGAGAAGAGTGGAAGCTACCGAGCGCTTGCAACTCCCCAAACCGCAACCTCTTGCGAAGAAGACGCCCAAACGAGCGCGTATTCCACCCTTGTTGCCAGGACTCTATGAGCCACCGCCCGATGCTGGCATCATTCCATCCATCACAACAGAGAACTTTACTAAAGACATCACTGCTAACGACCCTGTATCAACTTGGAGTCAGGACTTAGTTCCTGCCGAAGCCACTCAGCCAGTGGGTCTCGATAGGGAAGCAAGGAATCCTGATCCTGCGCCCAAGGAGCCGAAGCAAAGTAGGCATAGGAGAAGGTGGACTGACGAGGAAACAGCGCAACTCTTGCAGGGCGTCGCGTTGTATGGTATCGGCAGCTGGAAGAAGATTTTGTGCCACCCAGACTACACGTTCAACAATAGAACATACGTTGACCTAAAAGACAGGTAAAACATTTCGAAAGTCTATTGTGAATGACAGGTCGAATACTGAGTCATCGTGTAGATTCCGGGTCTGCTGCCCTGATGACTACCGTAACCTGGAAAATCCCGCAGGCACGCGACTAAAAGGCTCTGATGCAGCATCAAAGCACTCGGTATCTGAGCACACAAATGTCACTCAACAGGTACAAGATTTGCCGAACGCCAGAGACGCCGAGTCTGCATGGACTGTCGAAGATCCACGAGCCAGACCCTCTCGTAGGCATCGCAAGGATCCTGCGGAGCTGGCACGCCTTGGCATTGTGGACCCATTCCGCAAGAACAACCGGCGTCCGCGACGTGAATTCACCGCACAGGAAGATGCTGCACTTTTAGCAGGTTTCATCAAGCATGGTCCATCTTGGCGGAGTATTCGACGCGATCCAGACCTTGAATTGGCCAGCAGAAAACCCACAGATCTAAGGGGCCGCTTGAGAGTCAGATATCCCGACAAATACAGGGAGGTCGGGCTCATGCTCAGCAGAAAGCCCGGTTCAACCAAGAAGGACTATGCAGACCCGCCGTCTACGGACGCTCACGAAGCCCCCGCAGACGCTCACAGCAGCCCGCAGGCTCCCACCACCTCCGAAGCCGCCCTCACTCGCACGAACCCAGCCACAACATCCAACCCCACCCTCTCCATCGCCCGCACCGCCACTCTCGCCTCCTTCAAACTGCACTACCCCTTCTTCGCCGACGACCTCCTCGACGACTTCACCGACTTCTCCCCCAACGAGGAGGCCGACCAAACCACCCTGGACCGCGGCATCCTCGACTGGGCGCGCACCTTCGACGTCCCTCAGCAGCCCTCGACGGCATCAGCCGAGCCAGCGAGTCTGACGATGTCGGGCATGGATCTGCTCCGCATCAGTCCGCTGGCGCCGCTGAAGTCGTCGGCGCGGGCGGTGGGGAGTCAGCAGAGTTTGCGGAGCCTGCCGGGCTTTGAGCATGTCATGGTGGGTCTTTCGGGGGGCGGGGCGGTGGGGAGCCAGGGGAGGGCGGGGTTGGTGAGTTTGCCGCCGCCGGGGGAGCTGTTGGGAGGGTTTGAGGGTGGGGGGAGGGCTGAGGGGTAGCGGTAATATCTCCAATGGATATTTTATCGAGAACTTAGCATCCAAGCGGCTTGGTTTCCCTTGTGGCAGCGGCGGCGCCTCAGCGTCGATATGCAACGCTTTCGGTGCACTGCCTGGCGCAGTCGTGCTATCCTGTGAGTTACTATCACGACCTCCTCAGTATACGTCGTCTTCACCTTCTCGATGTGAGACTCGTTTGTCAATGGAGGGAGATCGGAACCCATCCGCCTATCTCGCAAACGACCAAATGCACTGGGTGCCTCGGACGTCCGTTTCGTGGCGCTGGCTATGGCGGTGGGACATGCTCTCAAGCAGTATGCAACTCTGGCGCAAATGTCATTGTAATTATTCAGAGACATGGCTCGTGGCAACGTGACAGACAACTCAAACAGACGGCCCAAACGAACGTGACCATGCATCCCCCACTCAACGGCCACCCGCCCCCCTCAACCTCCTCACAACCCCCTCAACCCTCCCATCTCCACCCAACACCCTTCTCTCCAACTCCCTCCTCCTCTCACCCCCTGGACCGCGGACAACCGCCCCCTCAAGCCGCCCATCCATCCGCACACTCAACCGCCCGACCGTCCCGCCACCCAACGTAATCTCAACCTCTCGCCCGCTCACGTCAAGGGCCTTTACCTCCTTCATCCCACTCCCCCCGTCTCCGTCACTAACTTCTCGCTGTAATGCCTCAACAGCAGCGACCCGCTTCCGCCACGCCACCAACTCGCGCCTCAGCGCGCGCACGAGCCGGGGCAGGTTCTGCGGCTTGCTGGGCTTGCTGCCCGCGGTGGTGCTGGATGCGGCGGCAGGCGGCGCAGGGAGGTATTTCGCGGCCAGCGGCTGCAGTGGGATGCACGGTGGAATCGTGTGTTTGTGGACGCGCAGGGCTGGGGAGGAGGACTGGAGACGGTGGAGGAGGACGTAGTAGGGTTGGCGGAAGGAGCTGTTTACGAATACTTCGATCCGGATGCCGAGGACTTTGCCGTTGTCCACGGCGTGCGGGTCGGGATCTTGGACGCGGAAGGCTGTCACGCCGGCGCAAGTGCGGTGGACGTTCTCGGTGTTGGTGGATGATTGTTGCTCGGCGAGGGAGATGGCTGTGGAGAGGGAGGAGGGCGGGGTGGTCGAGTGTGAGGCGGCTTTGGCGCGCTGCAACCTGGCTAGAGTGTTGCGAGATGAGAGGAGAGTGGTTGACAGCAGAGAGCGGCGATGGCGGAGGGCAGCGACTGCGCCGGGGTTAGTATAGTATTGGATGTTGACGAGCGGGGTGGATGAATATACTTTGCTTGCGGATGTTGGCAATGTCATTGTCAAGTTGGGAGTCGGGGATGGTGTGTAGTTCCATGGTGTGTCAAGTACGATATGCGCTGTGTTTCCATATATTTACTCGTTGCTATTCGGCGATGGGTCAGTGTCGTGAGGATGTTGTTTTGCGGAGAGCCCTGGAAGCAGAGCCGCATCGCGTCTCGGAACGCGTCGTCATGCCGCCAAGCCTTCCCTGCAAGCTAGCCAGGGGGGGTGGAGACATATTATGATATTCACATTGAGAAAAGGAGGTCTTGTAGCATGTTTTTGAGGCGCTTCGTATTACTGAGCTAACGAGAGTATGGACGAGGCACTGATGTTCTCTTCGTAGGCTGCCATTCAGTTCCTCTGGTGCATGAAGTGGACACGTTCTCTCTGTCAGGGTCCTAGAACTAGCTCACCCCGGCCCTTTTACAAAACTGTCCCTCCCCTCCGCTCATGTCTGCCCCACAAGACCAGTCGTTCTTTGCAAGAATCTCTTCTGTCATTCCTTCAGCATCTGACACCCACGTCCTTCCTGTTCATCAAGCACAACACCACCAGAATCTAGTGCAGCACAGCAGAGTAGAAGCCCAGGACGGCCTTGAGCTTCAAGACCTCCCTATACCAAACGCCGCTTCCGCGGCGAGAACAGCAGTTTCTCGCAGAAACGACCATACCCAATACTCGCAAGACAACGAATCTACACCAGAAACCAGCCACCTCCTCCACGACCACCCAGACGGCTCAGACGACGAGAACCCGCACGCACGCCAGATGGGCAGGAGGAGAAGCCCAACCCCCAATCCCACGCCAGCCGCGCGAGGGACCTCATCCGACTCCTCAGTAAGCCACCAGAACGGGAATGCGAACGGCACCATGAACTCCCTCGTCGAACACAGGCGCAAACACGCCTCCATCGACAACCCCACCACCGCCTCTCAAACCGCACATCTCATGAGCCGGCAGAGCTTCACGCTCGACGATCCCCCGCCGACGCTCAGCGGGCACGATGCACAGACGTCTCCGAAGGGGTTTAGGGAGCTGCCGGAGCAGGATCAAAGGAATTTTTTGCTGCTGGTGCTGCTATACTTTTTGCAGGGCATACCGATGGGTCTGGCGACGGGGTCGGTGCCGTTCCTCTTGAAGTCGCACCTGTCGTACGGCCAGATCGGCGTGTTCTCGCTGGCGTCGTATCCCTACTCGTTGAAGCTGCTCTGGAGCCCCATCGTCGACGCAGTGTGGAGTCCCAAGCTTGGGCGAAGGAAGAGCTGGATACTGCCCATTCAGACGCTGTCTGGCTTCGGCATGATTTGGCTTGGCGGCAGAGTCAAGCAGATGATGGTTGATGCGGGTGCAGATGGTGGGGCGGGTGTATGGGGCTTCACATGGTGGTGGTTCTTCCTGGTATTCATGTGCGCGACGCAGGATATCGCAGTAGACGGTGTGTACCCCTTTCCCTCCTCGACCTCCCTAAGGGCGTTTGTGCTGACTGACACCTAGGCTGGGCGCTTACCCTCCTCTCCACCGAAAACCTCTCCTACGCCTCGACCGCGCAGACCGTCGGCCTCACCGCCGGCCAGTTCCTCTCCTACACCGTCTTCCTCGCCTTCAACTCGCCCGACTTCGCCAACCGCTGGTTCCGCGCCGTCCCGCAACCCGAAGGCGTCATGACGCTCGGCGGCTACCTGACCTTCTGGGGCTGGGCGTACCTCCTCGTGACGATCGGGCTGGCGGTGCTGAAGCGCGAGGAGCGGACTAAGAATACGGATGGCATTGTCGAGGTGTACAAGGTCATGGGCGGCATCCTTAAGCTGCGCAACATCCAGACGTTTATCATCATCCACCTGATCGCGAAGATCGGGTTTCAGGCCAACGACGCAGCGACCAATCTTAAGCTGCTGGACAAGGGCTTCAGCCAGGAGGACCTCGCGCTCACCGTGCTCATCGACTTTCCATTTGAGATCAGCCTGGGATACTACGCCGGCAAGTGGAGCTCCACCTACCCGCCGATGCAGCTGTGGTGCTGGGCCTTCGTCGGCCGGCTGGCAGCCGCAGCCTTCGCGCAATTCGTTGTCATGATATTCCCCGCCGGCGGCGTCACGACGTGGTACCTGCTCACCGTGATTGTGGAGCACGTGTTCTCAACATTCATGAGCACGGTTATGTTTGTCGCGATCAGTGCGTTTCACGCCAAGATTGCGGATCCGGTTATTGGGGGGACATACATGACGCTGCTTGCTACGTGAGTACTGTTCTAATATCATCTTATTCAAGCACAGGCTAACGTAAGATTGCAGTGTCTCTAACCTCGGCGGCACCTTCCCCCGCTTCTTCATCCTGAAGTTCATCGATCTCTTCACCGTCGCGACATGCCAGCCTCCGTCGACTGCGCCTCCAGACCTCAAAGGCGCGCTTGTCACCGCACCCTTTTCCTGCGCACTGGAAGCTGAGAAGCACCGCTGTCTGGACGGCGGCGGCAAGTGTGTTATTACTACCGATGGATACTACATTACGAACGTGTTGTGCATCATCATTGGCGTTGTCACGTTTTGGGGGTTTATTAAGCCCGCGGCGTTGAAGTTGCAGAGTTTACCACTCAGGGCCTGGAGGTTGAGTGATGGATAGATTCCACGAGGACAATAGAAATAGTATAGACGCATCCAATGTATACATTCGATCGATAATATGTGTGCTGTGTTCGCTAGCAACGGAATGTACCCAAACTATTTATGAACGTTTATCTAAGTTTCATGATATGCTGGAAAGCAAGATCTTTATCAACTGGATCATAACTACTTTGAATACATGCTTGCTGAACAGCTCGTCATGAGCTCCGATATTTTTAAACTACTAAAAGCATCCCTCAGGGGATAGAACGGACGTTCTCCCATAGACAAGATAAGTGACGCTGCCAAGAGCGGCGATAGAATACTTAGTCATCCACCGTCTTCATCATCCATCCACCTTCCACCAGTCCATAGCTACACACGCCTCCATCACCGACCGCGTCCGCATCCAGACAGTTCCCATCTTCCCTACATACCAGCAAAAGATGTCCCACTTCCGCGCCAAAAAGCTCGACCTGGGCTGCTTCATCAACGCGCGCGTCATCCGCGACCACACGAAGCGCAAGGTCTACGAGCAGCACGAGCCTGAACGGTAACAAGCTCCCCCATGCCTCCCTCACCACCGACCGTTCACCAGTTCTCCTGGCAACTCTCTGTTCACCGTTTCGTATCATTTCATTACTTAGGACAGGGACGCTGACGCCCGGGAAAATACAGACAAGCCCTCCGCTACCTCATCCGGAACACGTCGCTGCCCCAGCGGCTGCGCGCGCAGGCGCAGTTGCAGTTGAGTCAGATGCATTGCTATACGCGGAGTACGCAGATCCGGAATCGGTGTATTATGGGCGGGAGGGCGAGGGGTGTGTTTAGTGACTTCAGGCTTGCTAGGGTAAGTCCTTTGAGGGGTTTCGGGTGTGGGAGGGGGATGGTTGGTGAGGGGAGAGGCTGATGGGTGGAGGGAGGGAGGGGGTGTGAAAAGGATGAGGGCTGACAATATGGTGCAGTTTCGATTTCGGCTGGAGGCGCTGGCGGGACAGTTACCGGGGGTGCAGAAGGCGAGCTGGTAGGCGTGGGGAGAGTATAAGTGCACCTGTATTAAGGATGATGACCGAGAGGCGAACTTCGATGGGTACACGGGAGATGATGGAGGTGGCTGGGTCGAGCATTGGGCGGCGTTGGATGTACCATAGGTGTGCATAGTCGATTTGGCGTAACTGAGGGACATGCATACCGGGACATGACGCAGAAGCTCCAGAACAAGGAGAGACAACGTGAGCGTTATGAACACCGGATACTTGCGAAAGGTCCCGGTGTGTAGAGACTTGAATTGAGCGGCGGTTGTCAGTTAGTATAGCTCTCCCAGCTTCTTCGCGTACAAGCTCATGTCTGCCCCATTTGTGTAACTCTGGAGATCACTTTCACCGCTTCTTCACCTTCAAACAATTGCGACTCTTCGTGTCCTGAGAACAGCTGTGTTTCCATCGGTAATTGGCACCGGCTAGCCGCAGCCGCTCTTACGGCGAAACAAACGCGACTTCCTTCTCAAATAAGTTCACCAATCCCCACCAGCTTCACATCCCTCTTATCTCACTGAAGGCAATCATTGTCACGCTCTCACATCACCTTATGATCACGGTCTGCTCAACACTTTAAGCAGAGCAACAC